>JAOXYJ010000037.1:747785-760334 GCA_028566555.1 Lithophaga nigra
TAATGACGTCATAGATGAATGGAAAGTATATCCTATTTTGTTGTATACCATCTACCCATACCGAATTACATTTTGGTTAAATAAAAGTTTCTACTTTTCTTTTAAATATTTCCTTAATGTCTTGTAGAAATCATGTGACAACTCGGGTATTTTCGTCCAATTTCAGCTGTTTTCGTCCACTTTAAATAAAATTAATATTAACGATCAAATTAACATTTAATTGTAATTATTCTATACATGTATGTATACATGCTACAGAATGACGTCTCGTTTACCCCAATCCACTTCTTTTTCCACTGGCACAAATATCATTCGAACCTTAAAATACGATTTGAAATGCACATGCAAGCAGCATTTGGATATAGGTTGACAAGGGTGTGCTGATTTTCATAACTTTGAAAACGTTTCTGTTCGCAGCTGCGTTTTCTATAAAAGTTTACGGGCCAAAATTTTCGTCCATCCGAGGGATATCATCAGTTTTGAAATTTGTGTACAAATATCGAAGGATAATGGATGAAATACCTTTCAGACACACAAATATTCTATATTGTTTAACATATGTTGTCGTACATGGAATGGAATTTCGGTTCACTGGACGAAAATAGGCGAAATCTCCTAGTCAAATGAAAACATAATAAAACAACAACAAAAAATCTAATTTTCATAAGCAGATTAGGGGAGTATTTTGAATCTTTTCATTCGTGTAGATGCTAGCATGCAATCTGATAAAAGTTTGACGTAAATGCATTGTACATACTGAACACAATATCTGCCTGGAAGAAGGGGTGCCTTTTAACATACATCATAAGATAGCATTTTCTCATGGAGTGTTTGAGCAGATAATCGGCATTCCAATGGGAACAAATTGTGCTCCTCTCCTCGCCGATCTATTTTTGTACTCATATGAAGCCGACTTCCTCGAAGGGCTACTCAAGAAGAAAGAAAGGAAATTGGCCCAAACCTTTAATTTCAGCTCCCGCTACATATATGATGTTCTGTCAGTGGACAATTCACGATTCGGTGACTATCTGCGTTTAATCTATCCCAATGAGCCTGAGATTATGGACACTACCGACACCACTAAGTCAGCTTCATAACTTGACTTTCACCTCGAAATTGACTCTAGAGGACGACTACAAACTAAACTATACGGCAAGCGTGATGACTTCACCTTTCCAGTTGTCAACTTCCATTCCTCTGTAGCAACATTCCAGCAGCACCGGTGTATGTAGTTTACATTTCGCAACTCATACGTTATTCTAGAGCTAGTGATCAGTACCACGATTTTTTAGACACGTCTCACCTGCTGACGAGTAAGCATCTCAAACAAGGGTATGTTGCTCCCAGGTTGGTCATCCCTTCAAAAGTTCTATGGCCGTCACCACAAACTGGTTGATAGTTATGGAACATCTGTTTCTCAAATGAAACCTGAGCCATAGTTTCGTCTTTCCTCTCATAGAATATGACCTTTCCCTCGGACCTGACAAAGGGCAACACGGCGGATGTCTTGTAAGAGACAGGCACTGCTTACTCATCCGGAGGACCTGAGTGCACCTACTCTTTTCGTTGAGGTCCGTGTCGCTCATCCTCGTTTTCAGTTTTTCTTGTTGGGTCTTTGATGTTTGTCTAGTGTATTTGTCTTAATCCGGATTTTGTCTGCGTCCTTTGATTGACGATTTTTATTGATTCATGCTTCGGTTTTCTTACCTTTTCATAGTAAGTTTACTGTAGGACAACTAAACGTATTGTCAAAGATCATCAGACGCAGTTACTTCCCTTCTCCAAATTTTGTAACAGCAAATAACTTTGTGCAGAATTTAAATAGGCCTCACTTACAAGACAGGTATCGTCCTATACAACAAAGGTTTCTCATTTCATACACATATATTCCGACGTCTTCGGCAGGTAAGATGCCAAAAGGGGTAAGTGTAAAAGTTCAAAGCAAAACAGTTCACAATTTATGCCTGAATATCGTGTTTGAAAAAATGTGCATTATTTGCTATAAAAACGTCGATCAATACTATAACACAGTAAAATAGTTTTCTGGATTTCATCATTTAAAGCCAATCCGCTTTTGATGTACATTTTTAGGTATTCTGTTTTAAAACCATATAACACTTTTGTTCATAGAAAAGTGCAGAAAAATTGACATTTACATTATCATAGAAAATATTATTTACTAAGGCAATGCGATGGATGCAAGAAAGTATTGTTAAAGCCGCATTGTGCACAGATTTTACAATACTAGTTTGTCCAAACTATTTGTCAAAGTACATCAGGAGGTCCAATATTTCCCAGTATGTCCAGCAACACAATATATTGGCCAACTATACATCTTTACGATATAAACACAGTAATTTATATACCTACTTAGATTCCGGACAATACAAAAGGTCATTCCAATCAAAAGGTCAACATCATAGAAATATCAATAAGTATATCATATGGCTCATTATGTCCTGTCAGTCATGTTCGTTCGTTCTAAAGCCTTTCAAAACATATTTTGCTCTGTTTAATCCAATTGTTTCTATTCTACTTAAAGACAATTCAGCTAACAAAGATATTAGATATTGAATTGTTTATGGGAAATAACTCCTCGTCAGTGTCAAACCCTTATTGATTTTGAACACGAGTAGGTCTAATAAGATAAGGGTGTACCTATTCATTTGAATATATATAATCTCTGGAAATAGATTTTCAGGTCAGGGTAAAATGAAAGAAATGAGATTTTAATTTAATGTAATGTGCAAAGCGTTCTCATAAATTCATAAATATTTACAACTGATTACCATAAGTTAATGGGTCTATTCAACACTGAATAGCTACGACAAAACAATTAATATTTTTGAAAATTGATTTTTTCCATTTGAACTGATGAACAGATATGCAAACAAATGCAATAAGGTCAAAACAGGTTCAGACATTGGTAGCAAAGATATGACAAATATACAATTGTAGCATTATTATCGAGGGATGTTAATTGATTACGTAAGTCTGAGTATCATTACGTAGGAGTTTAGAACCCCATATAACATTGCTGTAGGTGGGCGTGTTACCATTCAAACAGTTGGGTATTCATTCAGTGCAATAAACTACTATACTTGCATGACAAGTACAAAACTGAAATAGAATTTCACATGCAATACAGTAGGATTGAGCCATTTGTTTTATTTAACTTTAATGAAAAACCTCAATTGTATTTGATTGAAACGGATCATAAATCTAATGAACTATATATCTGATACAACAAATGAAGGCAGTTCCTGGAAAACAAACACTGGAGTTGTATTCAGAACGGCAAAATTGAAAATGACTAGCTTTTGACAGGAAATTCTAAGATATTATTTAATTAAATGGATTTTTAAGGAACACCCAGTGAGCAAAATAAATGTGGATAGTTATTTTTCTTTAGGTCTTCTGTTGACTTCTGTTTGTATACTTTTTGTTGCTTCTGTTGTGACTGTTGTGGCCTTGTTTGTATTTAATTATTCATTTATTTGTTTTCTTTTGTTAATATGCAGTTTCAAAGACTTTCGAATAATGGGTCGAATTCTTGTTTTTGCAATTCAAACTAATCAGTATGAGGTTATTTTTTTAAGAACTTCCTAGGCAGACGATATATGTACATGTCCTTACGATGCTTATCAAGACTAGTATCTACCGAATTAGTGTGTTCACAAGGTATCTGGCTATGCTTGACGACGACCAAAGATACCCCTTCATACCAGCCATACCGAAGGAATCATAAACTCTGCCTTACAATACTGTATCCTCCCAGTTTATATTTAGTTACATGTAAGCAAGGCAATGTATAATTACACTCGCTCTGTCAGGTCACAAGATATCTGCATGTGAAATATGAAGCAATGTTGAACGATATCAATATTGTAGGTGAATTAATATTTTCTGGATGGTAGAGAAGTCTTGCTTCGAGGTTCCTGTAGTGAAGTTCGCAAGGTCAAACTGGTGCGTTATTCATCACATTGAGAATCGGGAGATGTTTATATCCAAGGTTCTGACAAATCTCCATTATTGTAAGTCAAATTGTGTATGAAAAGGTAAACATCGCAAGTCCTGATTTTGTGTTATTTTCTTTGAGTAATGCAAAGTTAAAACAGTAGAAACCTATAAGGGAAGCCTTGCAGTTCGAATAAGCAATAATATAAGGCATCAGATATGAAATCTTAGACGAAATGCAGGATCGGAGCTAAATACGTTGACATTGATGTCGTAACCAAATTATTCATCTTTTTTCAAGTTCGTTTCATAATTGTTAATAACAGACTAGCTTCTTCAACATTTATGTATCTTTAACTTCAATAAAGGTGGAGAAACAAAAGCTTTGCATTTATTACATGCAACTTCTAGTTCATGAGATTGTATGTTCACAGTTTTTGTTTAATTCTATCTATTCAAACTGTGTTGTTGGAGGACTGTTTGCCACCTAAACTGTTCAGACAGGAAAGATATCAACCCCATTAAGGATCATATTTACGACATTTCACACTTCTCATCAGGAACTAGTAGACTGAGATTGTTCAATACATGTCCTGTATTTATAACCTTATTTGCTATTCTCGACTTTGACTCACTTCTGCAGATATATCGTAACGGTAGCAGGAGGTACCATGACAGGTATTATTAGAATGACAGGACATACTTCTCTAATAAATCTGATGTTATTTTCGATATTTATGGAGTTCCCAACTGCTCTGTGTGCATGGGTTTTGTCTTTCACCTAAATGTTTTGGCCTCTGTTTTCCATTTTCACTAAATAACGTCAGCTATTTGCTGAGTTGGTACATAAAATTAATGAAGTCTTGTAATCTGTAACTAACCTTTTTTGATAGACTCCAGCATGTTTAACTGAAAAGGAGCAATTTCCGGTCAGATTGTTTATCATGACGCTTTATGTGTTTGATGCTTTTGTGGATTTAAGTGAAATATGTGATAATGATGTTTTGTTAGTAACCTTTATCAATTAATTCAGCACCTTTTTAATTGAAAAACACCTTAAAGGAACATTCAAATTAATAATTAATTTGAGCTGATTGTCTTCGTAAATTGATATACATATCCAGCTAATGCAATGTGTAGCTATTATCAAAGACAGCTTCGTGATATGTTTGTTTTGCATGAGTTAAAAGAAAAAGTTTCAATTACAATTCTTTCACAGTCATAAATAATAGAAAAAAATGCATGCAAAGCTAGTTCTTTTATGCTAGTCCTGACCCCGGGTCGTAATTCTGCATAATTAAATCCTTTTAGTATTTATCAATTTCCAGGGTTCATGTACTGAGAATAATAGCTGTAACACCAAACCTGCCATGGCTGCCCTCTTGAGTTAATTAGTGTTCATTTAGACTTAATTCTTTTAAGCGTGAATCTTTCATATATTTTGATAGTAACCTGAACCCACACAAAGGAGTCTATTAAATCATTTCTTTCCTAAAGTTGCGTGCGAATTGTTAAGGAATGATAGACCTGACAAAATGGGTGCGTAAGAATAAAGGGGTACAATGTGTCAGTGGGTTCCTACCATGTCATCTTAAGACATACAGTTTCAGAGCTATGCTCTCTAGATATTTTTAAATACTTCAAAAGTGATTAGTATGAAACTTAATATGGTAAACCACTAATAAATTATTTAAAATCAGCCACATTGAGGGTAATTATGTTCAAAAATATAAAGGCTGTTAATTTTTATGAATAGAAGTTAATATATATTTCTAGTCTTTACACATTATACTTTGAAGGGGGCGTTCCGGAATTTAAACTGTTCTGTTATTGGACATATACTTTAAATGCTAATTTGCTTAATTTGATTTTTTCTCGTGATAGTAAAATAATGCAAATAGTAAATAAACTTATGTTTTGAACTTTGTTTATTCTATTACTGTTTAAAATCCATTCTCATCTGTAATACAGAAAAATGAAAGAACACTGGTATTTACACTCGAGTCAATTAACCAGTATTGATAGAAAGTGAAAAAATAAGTAATTCAAAAGTATCCCCATTTAATAAAAACTGTGAACATTAAACGTGAAAAATGCACTTACTATGTTTATGAAGATTAAAAATGAATACAAAAGGTATCATGTCAACAAGGGAAGTAAACGTGAGAGTAAACAAATTTTGGTGTAAACGAATAAAAATCATTTGATACCTGACACTGCGACACAGTAGGTAACTTATATGAACCCTAAAAATTTTAATGATTATTTCTTTTAATGATGTTTTCATGGTAATTTGTACAAATTACTTCAGTATAAGTTACCATTACTGTAACTCGCCGTGTATCGCCTCAAATTTATAGTTTTATGATACAGGATGTCAAACTTTGATAATATTATCTAACATTACACATCTGAAATTCTTAAAATCGTCTAACGTATAATTTTTCTTAAACAATTTTGTCCAATTCCCTCAAACGCGAAAAATAAGATACAGTATCATCTGACATTTAAAACTGGTAAAAGCTACGCTTTGAACTATGGTAATCTGTACAGTATGTATGAAATCATTGTCTCATTGGAATGTTATATCCTAACAAGTTGCTGCTATCACTGTATCTGCGACATTACATTGAAAATTTTATTCTAATGTTAGAAAAATACGAATATGCCAAAACAAAAGCGAAGCCGTCAAACGCCGAAGGATATAGCTACATGATAACCATTCCCTTCGCGACATTATTTAATTTAAAATTTTGCAATTTTGGGTATGAATTATGTTTTTATTAATTTAAAATTTGTTAATGAAGTATTTGCATCAGCAACATTACTAATTATTCGTATAAAATAATTGCACAATTATCCCGGATCAAGTAGAATTTGTTTATCATTTATCGCGGAGACAGCTATTGAAAGTTTTACTGTTATCTGTCCAAGTTTTATGGCTATAACAACCATTTATATCCCAGTCCGGAAAATTTACTTAATCCTCAAAATGACGGCGTCTTACAGAATTTCTATACTTTATCCCTTCATCCTACGTTTATAGTAGTATTTGCATACATTGATACAAAAGACAATCGAATAAATTGTATGGTTAGTTAAACCAAGTAATAGAAGTGATATTCACTAAGAAAATAGCGGAACATCAATGTCCGAAATAATTAAATTTGAATTAATCAACTGCATTTTCAGTTGACAAATCCTTCGACTTTGTGGAAAATTGGTTTTATGATGGAAATGTTTGTTCATGGTTGCGACATATTCAATGTAAATGAATTGGAAGTGAATATTTTCGTTTGAAATGAGCATTTGATAGTTTGATTAACACATCATCACGTAATGCAATGTCACCCACGATCAATTCTTTGGAATGAAACTGTAGTTGAGCAAACTGTAAAAAAATTGAAATTTTAACTCTCAAACATAACAACAGAACTGTTTAAGCTAGGTACATATAGAAAAAATCTGCAATAAAGATTCATTACTTCTATTTGACTTATTGATGCCGAAATAATTAAAGAAATACGGCGAGGTTCGCTTATTTGTTCTCTGCTGAAGACATCACATAGAACTAGAAGTGAAAAAACTCATTTATCAATTTTTGTTTCGACTTTTTAAGGTTCAACTGCGAGAACAGTTTACTATCCATGTAAAAATGAACCTCTAATTTCAGTCTGGAAAAAATGCATTATTATTCGTGAAAAAAAAAACCAAATGAAATAGAATACATGTATATGTAACAATTTTATAAACTATATTAATTATTCATATTTAAAACTTATAAATTAACTTCACAAAGACTTCAAAGTTTTAATTAAAAGGAAATTAAATGAACAAATATGAAAATAAATCAGATAGAGTAAAACAATTGTACTCTTACCGTGCAAATAGTTAAACATGCTAAAACAATAGACCAGAAACAAAACCCTCATTGTTGCAACATACAAGCAAATGGGAATTAATTGTACCCTTTAATTTCTGAATTCTATAGTTTTGAAGTACAGAAAATTACAGACCAGATGTAAACAACTATCTTATGATCATAGTATAATCACAGATTAATATACTTTAATGTTAGAAACAAGGATCATAAAAATTTGGAAACAAGGGGCATTAAATGTTAAAACGAAGGTATGATATGCTTAAGAGAAGCAACATAAAGTGTTGCCGATTAGGGGTACGTAGTGCTTTAATGAAACTCGATAATCAACAATCTTATCTTATCTCTATAAGTGACCTCCAATTATTTTTGTTCTTCTACGCCGACACCAGTAACAAAAGGCCTAATGAAGCCATGCGTTTCAATGACCAAAGGTATAAGTTTTTGGAATCCAACTGAGAAAAAAGATATAAAATATTAATTTAAAGGAATTTTTGTGGTATTGCACTTGCCGACCGTATTGTATGTGTACATGGATGTGTGACCTTCACAGGGTAAATTCCCACCTTTGCAACTTTAAATATATACATGCTATACCTGCTTTCCATTTAAAAAGCATAAGTAGTTATTAAATTAATAATAATTCTTGCAAGGCAGGCCACACGCCGATATTGAAAATACCACCCCAATGCAACATAAACTTTTTCAAAAACATTTTTATGCACACAAGAGAGTATCTTCATGAAAACTTAAGTGTATTTCAATCAAAGTAAAGAATGCGCCTATGTAAATAGTTTAAATATGGAGCTTTCTTAATATTATATCAATATTAATTTAAAATTATAATGTTACAAGCTCTGATTAACGTAGTTTTTGATGTAGTGTAAAATTTCTTAAATAAAATAAGGACTATTTAGTCTACTAAAGGCTAAGTTATAAATTTCCAGTTAGTATATTGTTAATAAAATATATTGAAACTAAGATTTATTTTTCTAATGCGTAGATATCCTTAGCAAGTTTTGGCTGAACGTTTTGGTAATTTTGGGGTTTTGTTCTTCAACATTTGTTTTCTTTGGATCGCCGACTTTTTGGTAGCAGACACCACTGATTAGACATATTTTGTTGAAATGCCGTATATTGTACATCCAAGCAATTTTGGTATATGTGATGGCATATATTTCAAACTTTGTGTCATGCCCAATTGTAACAATGGAGGGCACTGGCTTTTTCACTTTTCTTCTCATATGAAGTTTGTGTGAATGTGCAGTGTCACAACTACTTGGTATTATAGGATATTATTATGTCTCCTTATATTCTTGCATGGTGCTCATGGTATAAGTTGGTACATTCACTAATGCCACAGTTTTTATCATATTCGCCAGAACCTTTGTCATTTTTCTTCTTCAAATTTTTATGTAGAATTCAGATGTGCCATTGCTGTATTGTTTTAATGTACATAGTGTGCGTAAAATGCACTTTTCTTTATGCAACGCTTTGCTCGGATTGTAAAGCCTCTTGTATAACTTCTATTCTCAAACCATTGTTTACTAGGGAAGCCAGTGGTTGATCTTCTTTGTCCTGTTGTTTCCGGGACTTGTATTAAGAGTATTGTTTAGTATTTATGGAATGATGTAAACTTAGTTTATATATAAAAACTATCATAACAGTATTAACACTAGAATAACGAAGCCCTTATCTATATTAGAGCAAACAGAATAAGATCCAACTTTCTCGCAGTCTCAGTTACTCCATTTAAATGCATGGGTTCATCACAACAAAGTATTGTATACATATTAATTGACACCATTTTTTCTTCCCTACAATGTGACTCAAAGTAAAACCACATTCTTAGAATTAGATAATTTCTGAATTAGTTGTTCAAATTTTTGAGTAGTTGTATTCCCGCTTCTCCTGCTCATATGTCTGTTTCACAGCTGCTACACTATGTGATCGTGTTCCAACTATTCGTCTTTGTTCAGTATCTTAAGCAAATAACGTTGCAGAAAATCATTTACAACTGATTCTATGGTTAATAAGTTTGATGGTCATCATAACTTTGTGGAGAAAAACAGGATGACCACACATATCTTGTCATCTATCTTTTTTGTCCTCTCTTGTTCCCTTAATTTATTTTATTTATTATTTGCTAAGACGGAAACATGAAGTACTTTTGTATTGGAAAATTAAAGCAAAAACACCGAAACATCGTACTCTCTCTCTCTATTGTCCTTGCTCGAGTTTCATGTTTTTATGAATTCTGATATATGTTTTCGTGTAATGACTACCGCATACAAAAGTTGATGTGGATATATCTGATATATATAATTTTATATGCCTTCTCTGTAGATTTTTTTCTTTATGGTATCTGAAATATATAACATCTTTTTATGTCTACTATGATGTCCTAATATGACTTAAATATACCTTTCAAAAGTTGATTTTATTGTCCTAAATTTAAAGGAAATGATAACCATAAAGAGTGATTATTTCACCAAAGTGCACTTTTGAATTGTAAAAGTATCAGGAACATTTTAAAACTAAAAAGTAATAAAATATTCTGCAACTGAATAAATTATTTCAGAAAAAAAGGAAATCAAAATCTATAGAATATAAATCTATTCAAGAAATTTTAATATGCAAAATCCATTAAAATAAAGTTAATTTGACCAAAATTATGAAAAAATTAAAATGGTACAAATTACATCCACGTAAGTGGAGTCACTGTAGAGGTCAAACTTTGATGTTACCATATGTCACATCTATCCTGTTTGAACGTAAGGTTTAAAGGAAAAAGAAATTGATGTTCTTCATAAAAATATATTGTTAAGCAAACATTAAAGGTTACCAAATGGAAAAGGTAATAAAGATAATATCTTAATTTTATACCATTTGTTACAAGTTTTTTATTTAAAAGATAAAAATCTGATTATTTGTGCAATATAAATTATGATAAATATTACGAAATATAATAATTTCCATTTCCTTTAATGGCTGAAAAAGGGTAATTTCTCAGTGACACACCTGTGATGTGAAATGAATTGTATAAACTTCTTAATTTTATACTGATATCTTAATTTGAAATAAAATACAAAATTTTCAAATATATTAACATATATTTCCTCTGATTTAGAAAGCATAGTATGCCTTTTATCTCTTAATACGCCAGGATAAAAGGTGTTAGCTTATGATCAATTCACGCATTAAAATTATTAGTATGATAGAAATCTCCTAATGTTTTGTGACGGTAGATACCATCAAAGGTAGTAGATGCACACTTTACCTTAATTAACACCACCTGCATCATAAAGAACAAATTCAACAATGCGAAAGAAAATACGACAAATTTGAATTTTAGCACTTTTTATATTTCATTATTATTTTCCCAGACTTTTTTCAAGTGACCCTAATTACTAAATCCCACTTAATAAAAATACTCATGACCTTTATGTCGTTTATGTTAAAAAGTACTTTTGGTTAACATTTCACACTTGTGAACTTTGTTTAAAAGTACCATACCACATTAAAATCAGGTAATTTACATTAATTAGGTGATATATCCATGAAAAACATAAAATTATTATGATAGTTCATGGTATATGCACATCATTTTCAAAATGCATAATTTTGTTGAGTTTGGGTTTTCAAAGAAATTATTTGCGTGCTTTCTATCTTTCTGTCCTTTTCCCCCTTTAAGGTGTTATTTCCGTGTTCTGTTCTTTTTGGTTACATTGCTAGTGAATGGCCGCCAATAGTAAAAATAAAAACTATGATACAAAAGTATTTGAAACAGCTAAAACAATTTGAACCAAGAGTGACAGTTACGACTCCTGTATAGGCCATTTCAAAATTTATCCGATGACCTCAACCCTAATAACCTAGATGGACACCGTTACTAAAAATAGAAACACTTACTATGAAAAATTACTAAAACAATATTAGGCCTAAAGGTTATATGTAGCGTTTGCTTAATATGCTGGGATCATCATTTCTTTTTGTAACTGAAAATACGTAAATTTAAAGTAGACAATGCATTTTCAATTTTTTTGTCCCTGCTTCCCTTTAATATGAGACTACAAATTTCCCGCGTCGGAAAAGTGTTAAAGTTGATGTTGCTTGCCTCCCTTTTCGAGCATAGAATGGTGACATATGACGTTTGAAATCCTTCTATAACATAACAGTACAACAATCGAAAATAGACCAATGCATACCGACGTCACTGAAATTGCTGATTTTCCGGACTTTGCTGGTCAGATATGATGTCAAAACAATTGTATCCAACAAGTTGGTTCATTATCCGAGGTGGCCCATCATGGCCATATATATTTTAAATTAGCCATACTATTACAGTGAATTCACTCAAAGAACTTCTTCAAGACTACAAGTCAAATGGAAATAAACTTGATACGAATAGTTATTTGGTAGTCTTCTTCATAAATCACACTGTTACTAAACAAGAAAACATAATATACATCTAAAGGTCTTAGGTCCAAAGTTGAAGATCTGCCTTACTGTCTAAACTATTGAAAATCTTATTCTTATGTACAAGCAATTGCATTCCATATCAAGTTTTAATTTACCAGGCGCAGGGTGAATTGTTGTCTAAGCTCTATAAAGAGTTAAAAGTATATCCGCTATCTCAATTCAAAAACTTTCACATCTTAAAATCTTTGCGCATTGTATTTGATAAATTTGTAGTTACAGTGAAATGATCG
>JAOXYJ010000037.1:1057010-1068168 GCA_028566555.1 Lithophaga nigra
CTATGTAATTATAACATGTTTTCCATATCTTCACAAGCGTGCTATAAACTATAAGAACCCTTTGCCACGTGGGCATACTACATGTAATATGAAAAATTCATTGTAATATTACTAAGTATACCCTGCTTTTATTATGACCAAACACTTACTGTAGGGTGAGTTTGGTCCTGGTCGAATGCTAACAGGTGGCATTTCCACCGGTATTCTAGGAAGCTGAACACCCGGGTATCGTATCAAGTGCATCTGGTGTGTTATGGGCGTTGGAATCCTTGGGAAGCTGCGAACTGTTGTCTGTTGAATATATTGCTGCATTAAGTTTGGACTAACTGCAAACATTACGGAAGCGCGCACTCGAGGAATGCTTGGGAAATCTTTAAGCCTGTCCTTGCTAACAAACTGCCGCTGAATTACAAACGGATGAACTGCAGGGGTCTGCGGGTACATGTTATGTTGTTGTCGAGGAACAAAAGGCATATGTCTGTGACTTTGCCTTGCTGCGTTTCTGGCCTGTTCCATCATCATATGATGATGTCTTTGCGCCTGAGCCTGTTGCATTCGTCTGTGATGAAGCATACGTTGGCGCATCGCCATTGCATGTTGTCTTTGTTGTTGAAGATGATACATTTGTTGTTGTCGTTTCATCTGCAACTGCTTCTTTGCTGCCATTTGCATGTTGTGTTGTTGTCTAACGAAAGCGTCATTTATACTTGGTTTCTGTTGGTCTTTCAGTGCATGAATTTGTGGATTACCTTGTTGGTCATGTGTATGAGGAATGTTATGCTTATGGAGGGCCGTATGGAAGGCATGCGGCATACTGTGAATAGGACGAGCGAAAGGACTACTCTGGTGCGTATGATGAGGATGAGACCGCTGTTGTGGTGACATCTGATTTGCCTTTGTAGAATGTTCCGATGGTCTTGGTATTTCTGGAACTACTTGTATTTGCTGGTGACTTTGATGACCCAGTAAACGATGTGGACCGGCAGGGAATAGGCCACTAATAGCGGAACCAGGCGTTATCTTTTGTAAACCCTTTTTCATATCGTTCTGCATCTGACGTATGAAGTGTTCTCGCTGTTTCAATATGGCGTCTATACGTCTCATGATCATTGGGTGTGGTGCCCAGTGTTGTGGGTGTGATAAAACGTTTGCGAGAACTTTTTGTCGTTTCTTTTCATATGATGCAGGATATTCCTCAAGATCCTCAAGGCGTTTTGTAACGTGTTGCCGTTTTTGTTCCTGTTGCTTTGGTATGTTTTCTTTTTCGTTCTGTAATTCTGAAATACAATTGGACTCGAATTGGAGATTATATAAATAAATATCGAATTAATCGAATGGTTAATATCGCTGACGCACAATCACTTTTTAATCAGTTTTGCTGTATGTTAAAACCTCCTCTCCCAACTAACCAACTTCATGCGTTCAGGTTTCAGATACCTTTCCATGATGCACGGTTTGATGGGTTAGGTAGATATACTTGTTTGTCCTTGAAGCCTGGTAACCATGGCAATCAGGATATGACTAAAAATTGTTGAAATGAAGATTAATCCCCCAACCAAAGGTATAGTATTCTAAATAATGCTACAGATTCTAACAAAAGCTCTAGAGAGTGAAGAGTTTGTTTTTCGCTCTGGTATTTGACATATTTGTCGCTTCGTGTTAACTTTTTTGCAATTGTATTCTGTACTCTAGTCACTTTTGTGGCTAAAGAAAAAGATATATGGTTTATGGCATCTGTCAATGATAAGCTGAAGCAAAACCCCAAATACATGTATATAGCTACATATAGTGAATTGTCCAAAATAGATATAACCAACAGAAGGCAATACCAAAACAGGTTTTACCCAAAAGTTTCTACTGCAATACAATGCTATCTTCTTTACTGAAGTTGTTCAACTATTAAATAGCATAGTTGTTTAGAATATTTGTTTAGACGTTCCAGTACTTTATGGTATATTAATTTGGACTCAAGAGGCGGCAAAGGAATAGAATGTCTAAACAATATCATGTATACTGAGTAACAAAAGTTTAGCAATATTCGAGATAAATTTTAAGGCATTTTCCATAGGTTTGTAATCTAAATATCCAATTGAATGAATGTATACTGAGTAAAAAAAGTTCAGCAACATTCGAGATAAATTTTAAGGGCATTTTCCATAGGTTTGTAATCTAAATATCCAATTGAATGAATGTATACTGAGCAAAAAAAATTTAGCAACATTCGAGATAAATTTTAAGGGCATTTTCCATAGGTTTTGTAATCTAAATATCCAATTGAATGAATGAAGTTTTAAAGCGGGTATTGTTTAAGCCACATCTGAACTTTACATCTGTTAAAGTTTAATGACTCTAATGGTTATGATGGAAAAATATGAATCATGAAGGAAAACACTGAAAAAAGGTGGATGGAAAAAAATATTTTTCTTTTTTCGACAAGCCTCGTATGTAAAACTTTCTTGATGAGTAAAATTGGTCACCTAACGATAAAAAAGTTTTCGTATTTTTCATGGCAAGAAAAATTTTCTCTAGAAAATAATGTACCATGGTGTTTTTCAAGAAACATTTTGTATGGAAAGTTCTACAGGTTTTAATTCAGAAATCATTTTTCGATGGATTGGAAGCTTATGGTAAACACTAAAACATATAATCAAAGTTTTCTCTAATTCCATATGTAAGAAATATATGAAAGAAATATTTTGATTTGGTCAAAAATGTGTTGCTAAACTTGTTTTGCTCAGTATAGTAACTCTGCTCATGAACTTCTAAAATGAACGGAAATTCCTGAACAACAGTCAACAGGGACATTAGTGTGGCCATCCAAATTGATACTTCTAAGAAGTAAATGAACTTCTGATTACTCCAGCTGCCAATTTCACTGATTCGTCCTGAATGTATTCTCGATGGTCGCCATGAGGTTGTGTAACACTTCAAAGTGCCTATGTCCCAACTAAGTGATGACATTTGTTTTGTTACAGATAGAACAATTCAGTCGTATATTTT
Organism: Lithophaga nigra; assembly: GCA_028566555.1. Lineage (NCBI taxonomy): Eukaryota > Metazoa > Mollusca > Bivalvia > Mytilida > Mytilidae > Lithophaga > Lithophaga nigra. Next base: position 1,060,011 of record JAOXYJ010000037.1, read on the forward strand.
AGAATTTGATTATTAGCAGATTTGACTATTATAGGACGTGACATGAAGTCGCTCAACGGGTGATGCTAGCACAGCAGGAGATGCCTATGCTGTTGACGCACTTGGTGTCCGTCCTTCGGAAGTTCGTGGGATTTCCCTTCGTTTGCTTTCGAATTTGCCGTTTGATTCATGGATCTATGAGTTTGAACTCTGGTTGGTATCTACTGTTATGATAAATTTAAAGCTCGTGAAATGTAGGATAAGTAAATTACGTTATTAAACAACAATAATGAAAAAATAGCGGTTTTAATAGTAATGATTTTTCCAGTCGCCATCTTTGAAGTCGACCTTGCTTGGGTAAGTGCGGGATTGGTGTTAATTGTTAAATGTTGTGTTTTTGACTTAGGTCTTAAGTAATTAGACACGTGAACTTTGTCAGCTAATGTAGAGTTCAGTTGAAAAGACGACTGCGCATGTTCAAAATACTTACTTTGAATACAGCGACCAGTCTGATCGGGTTCGAATCCTGGACAACATGTTGGTAGACGGATATATTGTGTTGAAGGGTTGTTGGTGAACCCTCTGCATATCAATCCCATTTGGCTGAAAATGATTAAATAAACAGCATTTATTAGAAGACAAATAAAAGGTTACAATCATCTCCACAAGTCTAGTGTTTTCTTATCCAAGCCTTCCTAGCTTGGAAAGCGACGTGTATTTTTAGATCCATTACTTGGAGTGATTGATAAGAATATAATGAAGTATATCTATTTAAAAAGTTGTGCATATCAAAAGCTCTAAAAAGAGAGACCAGTCAAGACTGAAACAACGAAGAAGAGCCGGACAGTTGACAGAATGTCAATCCTAGCAATCGTAACCCATGAACAAAACGACTAGATGACAAATAAAAAGCAAATTTAATGTAATATGTCGTACGTATTTTTGTAGAAATTCAATGATGTAATTGTTCCTTTCGTCTTCTTGCTGACTAAATATGTTGTTGGATGAAAAAATGTATTTATTTACTGATGTTTCCGTGTTATGTCATTTTGCACCATGATAAAATTACTACATGCAATTTTCAAACAGGGATGTTTGTAGATACAAGTTTAATGAACTTAACTAGTTTAATATTACAAGTCTCAGTGGGCTTAATTAATTCACCACTGAAACTTTATTTAAGAAATGGCCAAGTAAAGTGCAGCCCACACGAAAACAGTATTCACTGCTCTACAAAATCTGTGATTTTCGTTCTCTTATTTTCTAGTAGACTATTTTTTCGTCCTGGGTACCTGACAGTAGAAGTTGAAGAGATTATTTTGATCAGTCGTTTTCTCGGTTATCGATATCAGGCGCAAATCAGCGATAAGAAGATTTAGATTTCGCCGAAATACCAATGTAGTGTTATTACTCGCCGCCTTTCTCCAAATAAAAGTAGTCCTAATATTCTTGTTATCAATTACCTATCACTCACCAAAAATATTGACAAAGAACTTTTTGCTGCATTTAGAATATGACTATATGTATTAGTTTAATCTCAGCGCCATCTTGGATTTGCCCCCAGGCCGAAACGTCATAATCCAAGTTTACTGTGACGTCAAAGTTATCTAGGACGTTCGTTATGACAATTTCGACGTCATAGTAAACTTTATCTATGACGTTTTGGCCTGCGGGCAAAATCAACTAATCTTGAAGAGGTTTATTAAATAATCAAACACAAACGAGGAAGCAAACACACACACAACAGCAAAATCTAAAGCTAGGACAAACTTGTATAAAACAAGAGTGGCACCAGGTACTGTACAGGTAAAAAGATGTTTTCTGGAAAACTTTGAAATTTGAAAAATATTGATATATGGTGCACAACTATACGTCTTACGTCTTGCTTTTTTTTTGGTGGGGGAGATATGGTTAGATTCAAAGTCATAGGGCTACACGAAGGCTACAATACCAAATAAACCGTAGAACTAAGCCAGCTGATGATTTAAAAACAGAACTGTCTAAATTACACTTAAAATCAGAGGAACCCACCCTTTAAATATAACTTTCATCTACAAATTATTTAAATGATATACATATATCTAGAAATAAAAGTTCAAAATATTTTCGCTGTTTTTCATTTTACCAAGCCCCGTCCTTTCAGTCTCGATGTTTTTAAAACTAAATGATGGTTCCAGAAAAAAAAAAAAAACCAAATTATGCATATAAGGCTACATTGAGATTTAATGGTTCTCAAGAGTGTCATTATTAACCATATTATTCGTTTTTGACGTAAATTATGAAATATGAAGTTATTAAATTGATGTAGAATTTTGATCGAATATGTCTGATAGAATATAATATAAAGTATAAAATATTTTATGCCAAATGTAAATTTATATCCTTGGGACCTAATATTTTATTTATTTATTGTGTTGAACTTACAAATGCAGTGTATTATGACATTTCAAGATGTATTGGCTGTTGTTGGCAAATTTTAATTTATCGATGATGCTTTTCTAAATATTAAATGCATATATTGCATGCGTCTTGCAACATCTACTGAAGGACAAGTAGTATATTTGCAGTAATACCTTCATTTACTGTTATATTTCTTGAAAAGACGGCCACAAAGTCTAGGGTAATATATCAAGACAAAGTGCGTTTAGTTTTAAGTTTTTGAGTCAGAAATATTAAGTGCGTGTGTTAGCAATTTATACACACGCCGATGAGCAGCAGTAGTCAGTTTAAAGAATAATTATCAAATAGCTGTAAATCTACTTTTATTAGTATCTGCAGACATACATTAAAGATCAACCCTAAACAGCTTGGTTTTTGCTTATTATTTTATTATCTAGATGGAAAAATATTCGTTAATAAAATTAGGTTTTTCTTATTAACAGTGTGCTGATTCCATGGTGGACCGAAACTTTCCTAGTTTTTCTTGAATACAGTTTCTGCTATGTGAAGCAATCAAGGCGTCTAGGCAATTAACATGTTGGTTTTATGGAGTTTGGCTTCTGCTTTTGTTAAGTCTATTTTGCCTGTTAATCTATTAAGCAACAAATTGACAAAACCCTCTGCAAGGGGTTCACAGGGACCAACTTCATTCTCTTTATTAGAGGTCTGTTCATTACGTGGGCCATTTCGTAGAAGAACAGAAATTTCCTCGTCACGAATAATACGTTCGCTATATGGAAAACTAATCTCTTGAAAATTAGTTGATTCCGGAGAAACACTAGATATTTCTCCATGTTGACAACTTTTTCAATTCGCTACGCTATATGTCCAACAAAATATAGACTGGTTCTGTATGATGCCAGACCCAATTCAAGAGTGAGAAGTATGCTAGAAAGGTCCTAAACTCTGTGAAATGTACAACTGATTGCGAAAACTTCATGTACCCGTTATTGCTAGCTTACCATTATCTTTCTACTTTATATTCGTCCTTCTGTTAAGTCAAAGCCTTCTGTGTGCTAGTCGTGTAGCTTAATGGATCACTTGTAGACGAAGACGTTCGATATATATGTTTGTCTGTGTACAAGAACTTTCGCAACTAATCATTTACCTTTATGATGTAAAAGTAAATATTCTGTAAGGTAATTGATCGGTAGGGCGTTTTACATGTATATCATTTTCAGCAATTTTTCGCCTACATCATGATGTTCATCTTTTAGAGCAGAAATGAGCCTCAGTACCCGGTGAAGTCACCACCTTCGTATCATAAAAATGGCAATCATGGTTATTAAAGTCGGAGTTCAATACATCTAGTCCAAAGCCGGGCTCGAACTCTCAAACCCAGTGTTAAAACGTTGACGATCTTTAGTAGATAATACTAATTACCGAGGCCTAGCTGCCACTGATATACATTCTGTCGTGTAATTTGCCCTCGTGTCCATCTCTGTGCGTGTGTGTATGAATTTTTTGTCTATTAAATGATTCTACAAAGTACATAGTTTGTGCATGTAACTAATCATTTATCTCTGAAAGGAGTATATTAAAATCTTGTACCATACTTTCTCAATGATGTTTGGTCTATGTATATATGTACAAGCTGTCCACATTTCCATCGTCAATGATATGGGTTAAACTCTGTCTGTCCATTTGTCTATGTAAATATTTTGTTGCCCATTTCGTCTATTATGTTGTTCATCTAGTCATTTGACAGATCATATCCTCATATAAGTACGTGCATATCATTACACCAGATTGTGCATATCGTTGGTCTATCCGTTTGGCCATTTTCTTATACTTCCAGAAGACTGTGACTATTGTAGACAAAAGTTGTGAAAATGAGTAGGAGTATAACTAAAACATCTCTGAATGCTTAACGAGCCAATTACTCTAAAGCTACAGACCAGGATCATTTGTATTCAATGTGTGGGGGGTTATTAATAGTTCCAAATGATCATTGTTACAAAATAAAGGTTTAAATGGACATAATTTTTGTTATTAGCTTTCGATGTATAGTGTTAAGTAGATTTATAGACATAAATACAGACAATGATATCGAATATCCATAAAATACTTGTCAGTAGCCATTTATTATTGTTATAAATGCGAGATTCATCAGTTGTGAATTCAGAAGAGGTAACAGATAAATGGGTTCCAACTAAAAGCACATTATGATTTAATCTTATTTAATAGACTTTTTCACAAATAGCTGTCACAAAACATATGATTATTTAAGGGCTACATACGTATTTCAACACCTTACTTTCCGACAGTGTGATGGAACAAAATATCATATTCAAACCACTCAGATATTTTACTGTTTTTATGCCCCAACCGCAAATGTGGAAAGGGCATATAGTGTTACCCTTGTCCTCCGTTCGAAGTTTGGTTAAGTTTTGCGTTTATGTCCATTTGTTGGATACTAAGCATGGCAGAGTAATGAAACCTGATGAGTGATCGATGCATCTTGCACAGGGCTAAATGTTTCTGCAACAGCTGGGTCACCTTGACCTACATTTCACGCTTAAGTGATTTTGGTTAAGTATTTCCTAGATACTGAAACTTGATTGGTGAATGCATCTTGAATAGCATTAACAGTTCCTGACTGAATGACATACATTTTCCTTTTGAGTGACTTTGGTTAAAGTCTGCGTTTAGTTCCATTTCCTGGATAGTAAGCAAGGTAGAGTAATGAAATTTGATCAGTGGATTCATCTTTTCGTAGGATTAAATGTTTCTGCAATATTTGGGTTAACTTGATTTACATTGTGTGCTTGAGTGATTTTGGTTTAGTTCTGCGTCTAGGTCCATTTCTCGGATACTAAGCATAGCAGAGTAGATATACTTGATCAGTGGATGCATTTTACACTGCACTAGATGTTAAGGAAAAGTTGGGTCTCCATGACCTACATTTTATGCTTGAGTTATTTTTGTTACTTTTATGCATAGATTCATGTCTTTTGCATGCTAAGCATGGTGGAACAGTGCAACTTGATACTTGGATGAATCTGGCATAGCATTAAATGTTTCTGAATTGAATCACCTTGATCTACATTTTATACTCCAGTAACTTGAGTTACGTTTTGCGCTTAGGACTTTTTTAGTGTTAAACTCGTCTATTTAAAATATAGAATAAATAGAAATCTTATCCAAGAAAGATAGAAATTGAAGCGCCGTTCAAAAAGAAAACAGACAATCAGTTAATTTCACAACACACAGATATATGCACAAAGACATAGAAAAAGGACAGAGAGATAAAATGTGAAACATACAATGTGGATAGAGACAACCCATATGCATTATCACCATTACTGGGCAAACATATACAGTCTACACTTTGTACGAATTTTGTATGGAGCAAGTAATTAAATAATATGAGATTAAGTCACAGTCTCTGATATCTTAGGTACTAAGTAGCCATAAAAAGTTTTGAAAGTCACCTAAACTTTTGAAATATATTGCATCTAAAACGAACCTTTTAACATAATAAAATCAAGCCATCTTGATTATCAACCCGATTTTTAAAGAAAGTGTCATGATGTCCTGTATAGTATTATTGTACAGGGATGTATAATTATGGGAACAAACAAAAGTTAACAACAGATGGATGAATTTCTATATTAAAATAATTACTGTTTGTTACATAACATGTGATATTTCCAATTATTCATGTGAGAGTTTATAAATTGAATTGGAGCTGTATATAGTAATATGTCTAATCAGGATTCGATGTTATATTATCTCATTCTACTGGCAAAATATAGATCATGATATTGAATATTTCAAAATAGAACAAAACACCGTGAAATATGTGTCAACTTATTATTCTTATGAATGCAGTTTTTATCAATTATTAATTACAAAGTACATTTACGATGTAATCTACTGACAGTTCTCATTTTAAGATATTTTATTTGAACGGAAAAATATTTCACATTCAAGATATTTTCTGATCCCTAATTAGAATCAGTAAATGGAAGTACAGGGAATTTATGGAGATCTAACACCTCAGTTGGACACGTTACTCCGATATATGCCAACGACTTCTTGCTCTTACGCCAATGTTTTCACAGATTTGAACAACGCCCATTCCAACGCCAGGTGAATGCCAAAAAGCTAGGAAGCTAAGATTTTCTAGACAGGAGACTAAAGTAGTAAAAGAAAGTTTTGGAGATAAGGCCGCCCGTCTATTGGTACTAATTGTTCGTACGTGAATATTAGGATTGGTTTAAATTTGACTATAAACCTATACCAACTAAACATACTGTTCTTTACCTTTAATGTAGCAATATATATATTGACTACAGAATTTGCACGTCTCTGCTGGTTGTAGAAATTTTGTTGTAGACAAATATTGTTTTTCCCGTTCCCACATTATTTCCTAAAAACTTCAAGCTTTAAAAATTGGGACAGCAATTCGAGCAGTTTTCCCTAGGCCAGTTTAGCATGGTATAGTAGCATGCCGTCATCCTCTAGCATCATGCTGCCCTGTAGGAAGACTTGTACTTGCAATTAAATTTTTTCAGTATTTTTGAATATAACTATTCCTTCTTGTAAGCAGCAGTATAAAATGTACATAAAAACAGCATTAACCCACCTTAAATGCTTTTCAGCAAGGAATTTATTCACAAATAATTCAAAAGTGCCCTCAAATCTTTCTAGATTGCCCCTACAAATAGTAGAAATGCGCATGAAGTGCAGTCTGAAGCTCATAATCACCACGCCTTATGAAATTTCAGATGAAAACTAGCTTGTATAAAAGAAATGGGAAATTCCCTTCTAGTAATACAAAATGATAATAGATATTTGCCATCATAGCCCTTAATCTGAATTTTCCAGTTGATTGGCTTCGGTCCTAGAATCTGTATGTTGATATTTTTTTCTCATTTCCTCACCGGAACTTAAATTACTTTTGTACTCTAAGCCATGTCTAGAACACCAGGCCGCTCGACTATTTGCGCTATATGCATACATTTACCAAGTGACCACCTCAGTTTTGGGATATATATATAATTGAATAAATTCCTCGCGTTTTGATCCATGTGGATCTATTTAATATGATATGCTATTTCTTATCTAGCTTCAAGATATATAAGATATAGAAAATTTAAGTCAAGAGGAAAAGGACAAAAAGAGCAGGATCTTTCACAAACAATATTGAAAGTTTCAAACGGCAGCCAACATCTTTCTCATTTTTCTCTCCTTACAGGCATGATTGACAACCAAAAATAGAGTTAATTTTCTGGGCAATGTTATTAGAAGGTTATACAGAAGTTGTTAATCAATAGTTGTGTTTCCAAATCAAAATCATTGGACAGGAGACTTATTGGTGAAACTGACATCGTATTTGATCTTAACTTCTATCGATTGACGGCTAATTCCTAACAAATTATTACATCTAAGTATTGATTACAGGAAGATTTAATAAATAATGAAGCAGACTCCGTTAGCATGTTTCTTATCTTTCTATAAAATTACATCAATATGAATTTGACGGTCTCCGCGAAAGCTTTTTGTATTCCGTCTCAAATGCTCGTCACGGTGGAATAATTCTATAAGACATCAACAAGTCATTTTCATATTGATTAAATAATCATTAAATCAGGTTGATTTTCTACTTTTTTCAGTTATAATCCCATCTCTTCTAATTGAGTGGTCAATGAGAAAAATATATTGACACCAAGATTGAATTGCCGTGTACATTTTCTCCGGTAGTGAAATATGACGTAGTTAATGCTCATTGATT
>JAOXYJ010000037.1:1074804-1089236 GCA_028566555.1 Lithophaga nigra
AGCAGCGGAAACCCAACACAACAAAAAGTGAACCAAATAAAGCAGCTTTAACTTTAAGAACAGTAGTTTTAAGTATGCTGTTATGGCTAAGCTTTTTGTCAGATTCACTGCCCATTTTTATTTGGGGGAGACTGGATCATAACAAAAAACCTAACACTGCTTCGTATGTTAAGGTCACCAGACACCTATCCAAGGTTGCTAGTTTCACCATGTCAGATGGTTAGCAGTCCAGACTCCTCGCTAAGTAAGTCTGGTAGTCCCAACATAGAAGAAGTAAGAAAACTGAAGGATCAATCCATAAATTTAATAATCAAGGGAGGCAGACAAAATCTGGATTAAGACATGGACAAATGAACAAACATCAAAGACACAACAAGAAAAACTGAAAAAGAGGATAAGCAACACAGACCCCATCTGAGAAATTGCTGAAAGTGACAGTAAACCCTAACAACTCAAGCCAACTCACTTTTGACTGACAACAGAGATCTGTATGTTCTTATTCATTGTGCTTATTACAGTAGTTCCATATTTTTGCAGATAGTTGTGTGATCCATCTAAATTTTTTAACCATTTCCTATTACTAAGATTTGAAGTTTCTTGTTTGTTTCATGTCTCTTTAAATTACAAAACTCTTGCATAACACAGGAGTTCAAAATGTCTTCATTGAAATCATTTATCTATCCATGTTTAAGAAAAAAAGCACAAAACTGTTGTCACAATGCAAGATGATTAAGTACAGCTTTACCAAAGGATAATATAAATTGTTTAATATGATAAATAACCCTTTAAGTATACAAAATATTTATGATTTAAAAGTGTAACATATCATGTTTATATAAGATAAACACTTTTAGTGTAGCCTTTCAACAAGGTATTGATTTTATATTGATGCCTTATAGAAGATTAATACAACTGTATTGTCCTCCTAAGATTATAGTTTCTATTTTCATTAACTGAAAGCCTCATTGAATTAAGTATAGATTTATGTTCATTGAAGCATGACATTAGATGCTGGTCAAATCACTTGTCTGTATTTTGTATGTTGTCATCAATATTTGAAAAGATGTGTTATTGATTAAAGAGAACACGTCATTTTATAATAAGTCTCCTGATATAGAGTTAGTTCCCTTCTGATTGTAACTGTATGCTTTGAAAACATGCCCCAGTTTAAAATATAAGATCCAGATCCTTATTGAAGTTACCACACTTTTTACTGAAAATTTGGGATTTTGTTCCTGTTGATATAAGAGCTATGCATTTGGAGAACAAATTTACAACAGGAAGAATGTATTGATATTGTTTAGCTGCTGAAGGTAAAAAGTATGTTTCCATCACCTTGGGATAAATGGAATAAAGACTTAATTTAAAAAGTTTATAATTGTCTCTGCTTCCGTTTCTCTCCACTTTTCCCCCTTTCCCATAGGACAGTCATTATTACATTAACTTATTTGATATTTTTTTAATTGATATTTTTCTATATTTCAAAGAAAAAAATTAAAACTATTGCATATTTAATGAATCTGTTGAAATCAAACAACACAATTCTATACATGAAAACATTTGTTACAAAACTGTCTGCTTTATTTTATTAATTTAAATAATTCATAATGTGATTATGGTAGTACTCAATACATTTATCAATTTTCCTTAGGCCACTTTCTAGACGATTGATCGGGTGATTGTTTTGCTACATATTCAATAACTAAATAAGCATATCAGGTAACAATCAGGGACAAAAATGATTGACATAAGCATTAGATTGAGACTACCTAGAAGAAAATTTCACTTATAGTTTTTTCAGAAAATTAAATAATCTTAACAGTTCTTATACCTGGTTAAGGGTGTACTATGGGTCATTTAGGTAATTGTTAGTTAAATGACTTTTTGATGCCTTATCTCAAACAAAAAGTTGTACTGATTTTTTCTCGGCCAGGTATTCTGTGATTGACAAGACTATATTGATAGATTATACAGGTAAATTTACCTATAATTGGCAAGAATCAACATGACTTGAAAGGTGTCCTCTGTGTTCATAAGTAACCTAATTCTCTGCTAACACTTTAGCAACAAGATGACAACAGTGTGTGTGTTGATTATTGATTTCCGTATCTTTAACAGTTATTCATCTCTGATTGAAATTTATTCAACCCTTTAAATGTGTATCATTTCCTTAAATTATATAACGATTCAGAAGGTATTGGTCTTGCTTTTTGTATGATGATTTAGAAATCTGTTTGTCTCCAGTGTATGTATAACTGCACAAAAAAAATAACTTTTGTTTGGATGTGATATGCAAATATTTTGCATATTTCAGTAACAGATTTTGTATTCATGGATTTATCAAGCAGCCTATTTCATAAACATTTTTAGGTGCCCGTCTTCTTTTTCCAAAAAACCTCCAGTTGTGTTTGTTTGAAGTGCAAGATATACAGTAAGGTGTGTTCCTGTTAGTATAAGGGTTAGTAGAAATAGGATATCTCAAACTTTCCAGAAGTTGGGATGTGAAAAGTATTTGAAGGGTAACCAATTCCTGCTGACCACACTACAACTAATTGTGAAAGTATTACATACGAAGATTTATCATATATGATGGCATTTTGGCTCTAAGAGGGACAGAGGAGATAATAAAAGGAAATGAATAATTGTATGTTGAAAAACAGCTTTTTGGAGACGACGATAGCTTTATGGAAAACAGACATAGAGGATGCTTATAACATTGTACCTCTGTCAACTTGCACTATAGGACGGACGACGGGTTATTCTAGATTACATTTTTTTTAGGTTCGATGCTAACGCAATATATATATTTTTTAATTTTTGTCTTTTACAACTCTGGCTTTCTTTTAATGAAACATAAAGCGATCAGAGATTGCATGTACTAGTATATTTCATAATATATAGGTCGAAAGATAAGGTGCTTTTAGTACTGATTTATGTACTGAAGTCAAAGCATGGCATTCAGCTCTCACAGTTGTAACTTACTGTAAATTCAGGATGGCTTGTAGATTTGACATGAGTGGTACTTTCTGCTAGATGTCGACGATATAATACTTCAGTGTCACTACTGTTATCCTCTTAAATGTGGGTGTCAATAAATTACAGAATAACGGGTGAAGAAATCTTATAAATACTATCATCATATGACGGCCATAGGACAACTTAAAAAGAATACGACAGGGTGTCTATTGAGATAGATAAAGAAAACTCAAAGTTCAACAAGTAGATTTGTGCAGAAATTCTGATGGATTGCTAACACATTTTTTAGTTGCAAATCTCTTATACTTCTTGTGATGTTCACTGTTTTCTCCGTAATCCAGTATTTCATCTGTTAGTTTTCGAATACAGAATTATCCTCTGAAAGTGAATAAGGATTTTCATAATATGCTCTTATCATACTGTCAATGTCAGTAATAAAAGTTACTGTTCAAATCTTTATGGCCGATGGTACTAATAATCTCGTGAAATCTTAGTTTTTATGCAAACAAATTGTTGGCTATCTTGTACTTACGTCGAAAATTATTGTCACAGTTGTGATCAGTAATTCATTAATAATAATTTAGAAAACATTTTAATTTTCTATGTTGGTCTTTTTAAATATTTTGTGAAAACGAAAGTCCGAAATGCTTACTCTTATTAACTACTTTAATCTTTATCGTGAATGACCATCGTAGCACTTTCGACGGAAGAAATTATTCTTTAGTTTTATCAGTTGTTTTGAATTAAGTATTATGTAAAATGGATATAAATAATGCATTTAAGATTTTACCTTTGATATTTCTTGTCATAGTTTACTTCACATACGAGTTGAAGACTTGTATTTGTTGTTGAAACTGTGTGATAATAATTTTAATATCAATTTAATGAACTCATTGCTGGAAAAGGTAAAAGATGCATAAATGATAATGCCTGTACTGTAGTTTCCTTTACCTTCTAATAATTTGGTAAATATGATTGCTGAAATGGGTCTTGTTACATTACTTGTTCATATGCTTAACATCTAAGTTCGTGTTTTAAGATGCAGCATCCTGAATGCTTTTTATAAACTGATGAAGATTGAATTTATTCTGAAACTGTTGAAGAAATTATTTTTTATTTCTTAATACTCCATGTTTCAGCAAGGTCGTATAAATCCGTGAACTTGAGGTTAGGAATACAACACACATTAAAGTTCCGTTGCTTCGTAACAGAACTAACCTGGAAATAAATATTAATTATATGTTTCAAAATGGAATTCCGAGTACATTTTCCAGATGTATAAAGTTTTCATTTTCGGGACAAATGCATCAGTTGTATTAAATTAACAGTTAGTACATACATTTTCTAGTCCTATATCTATTTTTGTAGCGTAAATTGTTCAAATAAGGTTACCAAATGTTCAGCTGCGATCACATCTTCAAATGATTGTGGACTTTCTATATTTTAGACGGTTAAATACGTGTCTGCCGTAAATACATTTAAATCATTCTGTTGCTTATTTAGAATATTCTTAATAACAATCTATGATACCATATTTAGTGCACAACATTCGCATTTTGACAATGTCTCATCAGTTGTGCTCGAGACCTTAAACTGTGAAACCTGTTTCCGGATTATAAAAATTGTGTCTTAAAGTTGGCTGTGAGAACTGGAGCATTAGGATCTGTGAAGTTAAAGCATTATCACATCACGTTGACATTTTTGCTCAAAAAGGGGTGTAGCAAATAATTGCAGGAAATAATTAAATGGTATTTTGAGAAAAACAACTTGTTTGGAGACGATGACGGTTTTATCGAAAACAGACATTGGAGATGCTTATAACATTGTACCTCTGTCAATTTCCATTTGAAAATGGGCGAATCATTGTTCTAAGTAGTTCAGAAAAAATATTTTATTTTTGATGAAGCAGTAAAATTTCAATTAGAAAAATGGGCATTTTACATGAAAAATTGAAGTCATAAAGCGATTTTAAATCTTCCACCCAACTCCGCTATAGTTATTACTTATGGTGGAAACGCCACGTATTTCGAGATAGAAAACACTTCAGAAGTGTATTGGAAATCGGATTGAAATGCTGTGCACATTTTCAAATACAAAACAGTTTCGGAATCATACCGGAAATCTGATGTTTTATTTGCAACTTTTTTGGTAACTTGCTGTAACGACACCAACAACAATCAGAACTTGAACTTTATTCTTACACTACTTAATTGATTGTATTGCCCTTATATGTTTTCATCACTCGTGTAATGTAATGCAGCTGTATTAATTTCATCTTGTTACACATATAATTGTATCAAATTGCTAATAAATAAATTGTAGTTGTTGTCTTATCCCTTACCTTTTAATATTTTAAATTTAATAGACATGCGATAACATGTGAAAATCAAACGTCACAGACGCAAATTTGATGGAATCTATATACAGCAGAAAGTTGTATGTATATGGTGATGTGTAATACTGATATTGTTAGAATATGCTCCTTTCTGATTTCATGGTCAAAAATTAACAAACCCACAATTCATATCTCGACTCTATGGTTGCTTACCCTGACCACGATGCCACTTGGAAATGCCAATAGAATGATAGGATGATACCATACGTTATACATGTATACATTAACTAAAATTCGTTCAAATGCAGGTCTAGTATGTGGATCTTTTTTATCAATGAAGTGCGTTTTTAATGTGTTAGAATAATCTGCATGTTAAATTTGCTTTTGTCATCTCCATTGAGGACAAAAAACATTAAAAAATGTTCAAATCGGTGGATCGACAAAATTATAGCTGTTGGGTCATTCGGTGAAATGCTTAGAAAGGTAGAAAACTATCTCTGATTGGGATGTACATGTTACTCAATTTCCACAACAGAAAACTGGGGAGTTATCTATTTTGAACTAAACCAGTATACATCATCCGAAATAATGCTATCCAATTTCTGCAGATTCATACACACCTTTGTTTATATACATAAAAAAATCTCAGACTGCGACAGTCTGATGTGTGTATATATATATATACGCACGTATATTGTATCGGGACGTAAAGAGGTTAAATAACAAACTCTTGTTCAATGCAACGTTACTCTTCTCTTGAAAGGTTGTGAAATGTAACAGATTATGCATTACTAAAACTGAAATTCGACGCTCGTCACAAATGTGAAAGTATTTGTATTTATTGGAAAGGATAAACTAGTTATCACTGTCTGGTCATTTTCCTATTATGAACAGTGATATTTGTTGTAGAACTGCTGTGTTATGGGAAATCTAATTAAGTGGTCAGTTGTAGTAGTGACCATTACTTGTACTTGACCTGTCAGTCATCTGTCACGCTATATAATTATATCCATCATGGGTCATATAGACAGGTCAGTGATGTGTGCTGACGTACATGTTTCTTGGCATTTACATGTGTCCTCGTTTCCTATATCTTAGTCGTTTGTTTTTCTTTTGACGTTGTTTGTTTTTGCACTGGCATGGAAGAGGGGTAGGCTTCGACAAAAGGAAAAGCTCCGTATCTGTAAAAACCCCATAATTGTCTGTTGTCCTCCATAAGTAAAACTGTTGACCATGATATACTGTAGAATTGCTCATAATAACCTAAAGACCCATTCAAACTAAAAATTATACTTTTTATCTGCATTTTTAGCATAATCCAACCAGAAATGACTTCCGGAGAAGTTTTGGGGAATTTTTTTAAAAGATGGTTTATATGAATACATTTAAAGTTCCAGGTACGATATGAAGTATGGCATTAGGCCCTCGCCTCGCCTCATACCAAAAAAGCCTAAAACAAAATAACTATCCAGTACGGGAGGTTCGCCTTTAAATTTTTAGTTGCAAAGGGCTGTAACTTTCAATTTTTCATCTACACGCTGAAATTAAATGTCTAATTAATTAATAAGCGCCCAATGTTTTTGTTGTTTGGTTCAGTTTAGAGTCAGCAGAATGCATCCATGCTCTACTTGCACAGATGAAATTTGTCTTGTGTTGCACTTACATATCTGTTGTTTTCCTATCAATAAATCATAATATGTTAGTAACATGATGTGCTCTGTTAATTTAACTGACAAGGGCACTTGTGACGATTTGTCAAGGACTTACTTCGAGCGTCTCGCGAACATTTAACCGTTAAATTCAGTATGCATGTATGTTACATTATTGTTTTTCAAATAAACAAATTTATATCATATTTTGTATGACGTCTTACAAACCTATTTATTATTTGCCAGTTGATGTTGCTTTACCATCGACAACATATTTCGATAGTAAACAATGTTTGTAATGACCCTTATAAACAACTTATTTATCGAATAAGTAAATTAAATTGTCTAATGATTCGACATTTCACAGGCGCGTGGACAGAGGAAACGTGTTTGTAAACAGGTTTATAAGTGATTTAGATCAGGATAATTGATCTGATAAATAATAGATCAATAAAATAGGAGAGTTCTGGTGTTGGATAGATTACCATTTTAAATGAAAAACAGGATGTGGTCAACTAACTGCATCATCAACAACATGCAGTCAGGTTTGCCTTTTGGCAGTTTGTAGGACACGTAGAATCATGCAGCAGTAGAAGTTTGGTTGTAATAAATTTATCCAAATGAAAAGATGAGGAATTATCATGGATATTCGTATTGAGTCCGGACCAATTTCACGCCTGGAAAATTCTATATGCCTTATTGGTACATGCAGGTAGCACGGGAGTCCTATGAGGTTACCGTCATACCAAGGCTATATCAGTTTATAAACGACACTGAGGAAGTCTATACATTGTACTTTCACTTTCGTTTTCGACACTCGTCTCTGGAACTGAGGACAAGGAACTCTGCAAACTGTACTCTGGTATTTGATTTCGTTTATCACACAAATGTTCTATGTTATATGAAAAAAAACAATAAAGAACATTTCTCACAAGCTAACCATGAGTCATTTGATAATTGAAACACTTATTATTTACAGAAATATTATACAATGTTAAATATTTTATAAGTTTACATATTATTATATAATTGTAAGATACCCAATAATATTAAGATTTGTTCTTATGTATAACTTATACCTTATATAGTAAGTCACACCGAATTCAGTGTTTTCAATAGTAATTTTGTAAGGCGTGGTAATTATGACTTTCTGGGGGCATTTTATGCGTGCTTCTACAGTTTCTGGGGCTACACTCAGGAAGACTTGAGGGTATAATTTTATTATTTGTGGACAATATATTTTAAATGGGTTTAATACTGTTTTATATGTATTTATTACTACCACAAGCAATCAGGACTAGTTCCATTCAGAATGATTGAATAATTTACCAGGTTTTATAGAGGCAAGGGCAGGTCCTCCCTGAGGGTAGCATGGTACTTGAAGCTGAAAGCATTGTGCTGCGCCATGCTAAAATGTCCTGGGGAAAACACTAGACTTGCATGCAAGTTTTTACTTTCACGGATGAAATTTAAATTACTGAACGAATTAATATGAAAATACTGAAATACAAGGAAGAATGCAAATTATATCGTTAACATTAATATGTCGTTTTTTTTTTAATTTGAAAGCACAAATTCTACAAAAATGCATATTTATGTTTTAATCAGTTCAGTTAATAAATTAATATCTAGTTACTTTAAAGTCAAGTAATGGGTACCAGTTAACTGATTTACGAATAATACATTAAAAGTGAAGATATATTTGTAAAGAAGACGTACATAGTTATGAAAAGTGGTTGGATTGGCATACCTATCAGAATCGCTATACATGTAATTACAGGACTCCCACTGTGACTTTGCCAGTAGTCTTTTGTGTAATGGACCCCACTGCAGCCTCATTTGTTGATAAGCCAACAAGAGAAGTCGTGTTTACAGCAGATAATTATCTGGAATCTATTTTGATACACTTGATAAATGAATATAATAAGTAACAATGTATTTAAGTATTCTAGGTGAAAATGTATTGATGAAGCAATATCCCTAATAGATCTACAAGATATCATGATTGACTGACAATTATCACAGCTTGCTGCTTTGATCTTTTATACATCTAAGAAAACTGACAACAGACGGACTATATAATGCTGTCCTAAAAACTAACAACAGACAGACAGTATAATACTGTCCTAAAAAACTGACAACAGACAGGCTGTATAATACTGTCCTAAAAAACTGACAACAGACAGACTGTATAATACTGTCCAAGAAACTGACAACAGACAGTATAATACTATCCTAAAATACTGACAACAGACAGACAGTATAATACTGTCCTAAAAAACTGACAACAGACAGACTATATAATACTGTCCTAAAAAAGTGACAACAGACGGAGAGTATAATACTATCCTAAAAAAAATTGACAACAGACAGACTATAATACTATCCTAAAAAAACTGAACAGACAGGCTATAATACTGTCCTAAAAAGCTGACAACAGACAGTATAATCCTGCTTTAAAGATAATTCGAATTCATTTAGGTACATAGTATGATAGGATTTAACGCCACCCTCAGTATTTTTTCAGCTGTATCCTTCGTCGGGTTTTATTTGGATGTGTGCAGACTCGGAACCATGGCGACCGTTTCTTTTGGTGGTTGGATCTAGAGCTATATCACGTTGTCGCTGTTGTTGTTGGAGGAGACCAACCCTATGTGCCAAGAACCGATACGTTCCCAAAATCAGCTTTTTCCTTATTCGAGAAATTGACAAATTCCATGAAACTGTTCCACCGTCTTCCGGTTCGAATCTTAATAAAACTGCAGTCTGTCTTCATGAATGATACTGGAATGAAGTAGGACCGGAGAACTTTGATACAGGGCTCAGAATTATTTTAAACAAAACCTCAGTAAACACAATTCAAATTGTGTACAAGTTACTGAACTATTCACCTTGTATTACCTTGATGAAGATCAACAACCTGAATAACAGACTGCAAACGTATTAATAGCAACGCAATAAATATGGCGATTGCAGAGGTATTTGAAATTAATAGCTTTAATAAAGTATTGTTGTTGAAAAACTCTTTAGAACTTTATTGTAAAACAAACACTTGTGTTGAAAGATTTCTTAAGATTGCATAAGAGTTTCTTCAACAAAAGAAAAACAATGTTTAATGCTATTAATCAAGTCACCATCTGAAGTATAATGCATGCGTCTTTTCTTTGGGCTACAGATCAGATTGCATGGTCTTTTCGCTATTAAATGTCTTAAGTTTCAACTTGGAAAAAATGTAAATCGGTAAAATATCATTCACTAAGTTGTGCATGATATAACTCCAATCAACCCAATGCATGAAATATGGATTCTTACAAAGATGAACTGCTTTAACCTTTTGTTAAGATATTAGAAAGAGCCCGAACAATAGAGAAAATGGCTTATTCTATGGAGGACATCTGTCATACCGAACAAATCAAACAGTTTAACAGATTGTGGCGAAGAAGAACACAAAATATTTGTTGTGATGAGTCAAAAGTGGATCTTATTTTAGAAAATTATTGACTTGAAATACACATAATTATGAAATGATGGCTATTTGGTGTTTTTTCAAGAGCGTGCTTTGTTTTTTTTGGGGGGAATGGTGCAGGGTATACTGCTGAATTCAGCTTACCTTTTTTAAAGGCTTATTGGAGATTTAAATTTTTAATGGAAATCGTAAAAGGGGACCAAAATGGATTTTACTGTGATTACATTTTTATGTTTTAAATATTCCATGTTCTTGTCACCTTTTTGCAGCTCATATTCTCTATTTATTTAATCCACCATATAACTGCATTTATAAATTTATTTCAGTCAAGAATTATGGGGGTTGGGGGAATTGCTTACAATGCAAATGTTCATATGCTCCTCAAACATACTTTTACCAGGTTGTTCGTCAATTTTTCATTTCTTGTCCCAGAGGCGAGTCAGTCCATTAGTATATTTGTGTCCCTCTGGTCCTTGAATTTATTACAAGCTCCACAATCAGATTAAGAAAATAAAAATATTGTTCCCACAAATTCTACATGTTCAACGGCAGTCAACCATTTCCTTACAATTGTTCGATACCTGCTCTTTTAACAATCGAAATACTCCATTTAAATGAAAGGTTAAGCAAAGCAGAAATTACTGCGACTAATTTGGGTTCAGCTAAGGAGAGACTACAAGCACGAAATGGTTCAAACGACAAATCTAATCATAAAAGAAGCCGCAGCTTTAATTACTGAGATAAAACCCCGTAGTGAGCCTCCAGTTTAAGTGTATTAAAAAGATACTTGACCGCACTGATGGAAAATGAAGATTAATAATTTACCTGTCATCCTTGACAAAATGTATTGATAGTTTATAAAGCATTCACTGCTTGTTTTTCGCTGTGAACCTGGGAAAAGGTGAAGATCCGATTGTAAACTTGCTACCTGTTTCACCTTTCTCCTCCCACAATATCGTGTCCATTAAGACTTTCTATCATTTTTGGCTCTAAAGGAATATAGTCGTGTTTTTATACTTTAAGATGATTTACAAGGATATTTAAGAATCTGACATATAATAGCTATAAGAAACATACTATGAAGTGAGAAACGAAAATGATATATCCACTCGAGATTTCCTGGGAGTGACAGATTTGAGAAGTCGTCGCCTAGCACACTGCCGGGCGATGCGTCTCGCACAAACAACCAACAGTGTCATTATTGTCATGAAACTTCATTAGGATACACATCACCACTTAAACATACTAAAGATTGAAGTTTCAGGCCGGTCAAGATCACATAGGTAAAGGTAATCAGTATCTAATATCCAATATTGGTATGTGAAATATCATAAGTTCCCTATAAAATTGCTGTGTTCGTTTCTGCTAGAAGGAGTATTGCGCAAAACATGGGTATGTACCTGGGTCCAGCATCGGTCAGCTCTGGGTTTAGTAACTTGTATCTGTTTAATAACTTAAAATTGATAATGACGTTGTGGATTGTTAAACCATGTAAATATATTCAGGATCTACGTATAAGTCAAGGTCAAACCCGTCCAACCAATGGTTAACTGGTGATTAACCCCTTCCCAATCAATGCCGATGTTTCCGCCCGGAATCGGCCAGGATATTATATAATGTCGGAATCATATACTACATTAAATAGCAACAGTATATGCATGTCAATTACGGAAATAGGTTCAATCGTTAAATAGGGGCTTGGCCAAGGTTACAGTTCGAAATCACAGATACCAATTTTACTGTGTACGAAGTGCTTTTCTGGGTTAACCTTCATCAGGCACGCTCGGCATGGCCAAAAGTTTGGAAGGGCAAAAAATATCAAAACATGGAAGCACAAAAATCAAAACTGGCCTAAAGAGATTTAGATATAGTCCAATTTTAGCCACTTCTTTGCAACATAAATCAGTGACATTGTCAGAACTCTTTATCGCTTCTTGAGATAGCAGTACAGTTCACACAACCACCATCAGTCTGCATAGAGTACCGTTGCTGTTAAAGTTTGATTTGTATTTTATTTTGGTCTTTGGAACTTCTTTAAGGCTTAGTGCATTTTTGGTGCAAATTAATGATATGCTTTAGTGTCGATTGGGTATAAATTGTTCAGTCAAAATTCAATAAATGCTATCAAGGTCTTCAAAACAATGTTTAAAACCGGATCTCAGTGTTTAAGTAGTACAATTATTTACGTTTAGTCTATTTTCTTGTGTTTGAATAAGGAGACTAGGGTTTTAAATTATGAAATAATAATTTGTTGTACATTGTTTGGATAGGGAAGTTTCAACATATATATCTGATAAAGAAGGTCACTGTGTTAAACAGACTGTGATAATATGTTTCCATAATGTATTGGGTCACAATACGATATTGTTAACAAAATAATATTCTAGATTGTACTTAATGAACCGGAAAATTTGTGATTTTACAAGCTTTTCAATAAAAACCTATTTGCTGATTAATTTTGTTATTATCCCGAGTGTTTATTGATCCCTTGTAACAATTATCATATGCCAGTTTCATTTCTGTTTGCTGATACACTTGAGCATTTGTGAAATTTAGTAGGTAAATTCGAAGCACGAAACAGTCGAATTACTTGCTAAATTGCATTGCTTTAGCACTTTCAAAACTGTTAAGGAGCTAGTTGTACATACGAGATGGTTCGCATGTACTTGTTTTTCTATAACGTAACTGTGAATCTTACGTGCATAAACGCATTTTTACTGTTTTTGAAGTACAGGTGGTCGCCTAATGCAGTAATTGGACGTGAAAAAATGATAAATTAGTACTAAAAATCTAAGCTAAAATATTTTCTATAATGTCTGTTAACCCGTGTTTAAAGCTGTAGATGTAAATTCTATCGTATGCATTTTTGGGTAAAAACATCATTTTAACTGTTACAGTTTCTGTTTTCCGCTAATTATTGAAGGTAATGACAGAATACCTGAATTTAGACGTAAAAATTTTTGCGAACCGAATGAGTTGACGGTTGAGGGTTTTTAATCTTGTGTCCGTAACTCCTCCTAAACCAGTGAAGAGAATTTAATGAAACTTCCACAGAAGCTATATGACATAATGCCATTGTGCACTTCCTATTTTGTTTTTCAATCAAATTGATTTTTGGGGTTTCCCATAGCAAAACATGGACTTAGTCTGTCCAACATGGGGTACTCATCTTGTGTCCATAACTCCTCCTAAACCAGTGAAGAGAATTTGTTCTTTTAGTTTCAGTACCCCTCGCTGACCACTGGGGTTAAGCAGATGGGGAAGCAGCGGTATACGTCGTGAGCCCTGCTCGCAGTAATTCTAGTTTTATTCACTGTTAACTGTTTTTATTGTTACACTGTTAACAGGGACCCCTTGTCCCTACCTCTATATAGGCACGCTGTGATTTTACTAGGTGTGTTATTTCCTCCAAGATGCGAAATATTCAGCGAGATAAATCAAAACTCTTACAAATACTTTCATCACTGTGTCCGACATGACAAAATTATTATCAAATATTGAAGAACCATTCGATCTCAAGGCTGATAGGCCACAGGAATAATAAACATACGTGCTCTCACAACACAAGAAACCGATATCGAACAAAGGTGGAGGTCCGATGTAGCAATAATTGAATAGTATGGTTGAACGTATACATCAATTGGACTACTGTGTGTTCTACGCGCAACAGAAAGTGCATTTTTGAAATTTTTGAGAAAATGAGATTTAAAACCGCTAATCTTGTTATAATTCATTGGACTTTTGTTCGTCGCAGTTAAAACTACAGAAAATGGCAAGTTTATATAATTTTTCTAGCAAATATAGCAGAAATATGTTTTTTATGTGCAATTTATATATCAAATTCTGCTACTCTCTCAGAAAGGGCGGTAAAATGTTAATTTGTACAATTCACGGAGGATTTCATACAATCTGTTGCCTTGTTAAATGCAAACGCAGCGTTAGTAAGAAAACAAAATAATTTGCAGTTAAACAGAATGCCTTTGTCATATCTTCTGCATGTGAAAAG
>JAOXYJ010000037.1:1495062-1505809 GCA_028566555.1 Lithophaga nigra
AGTCGGTGAACCATGAAAATGTGTTTATAATGTTATTTTCAGGTCGGACCGAAAACTAATTCTGACTCCATACATTGTTCCTGCACTCACTTGACAACATTTGCCGGTGGCTGGGTAGTTGCTCCGAATACGATTGACTGGAACTTTGTATTCAGTAATGCAGACTTTTTGAAGAATCCCACATTGTATATTACCATGATTGTTATTTCCGTGCTGTACTTAGTAGCTGTAGTTTGGGCGAGACGACAAGACAAACGAGACCTAGAAAAGGTATCCAATAAGTAACATAACTCAAAGCCCTCTTCAGAACTCTTTTTCAAGAGGATTATTCAGGACAATGGTGTATGACACAGTCATTAAGAAAAAAATCACAAATATTTTATATGTGAAAGACGGCTTCAGAATATAAAAGTCTGT
Organism: Lithophaga nigra; assembly: GCA_028566555.1. Classification (NCBI taxonomy): domain Eukaryota; kingdom Metazoa; phylum Mollusca; class Bivalvia; order Mytilida; family Mytilidae; genus Lithophaga; species Lithophaga nigra. The sequence goes on from JAOXYJ010000037.1 coordinate 1,495,480, forward strand.
GTATGAAGTAGTTATTTATTTCAGTGCATTCAAGTCCGGTTAAAAGCTGTCGCTGATTTTTATTTTACTCCTAATTATCATATATAAATGCTGTCATGAAAATAATCAGCACTTTCGAAATTTTTCTACTAATTTGCTCCAATAATTACAGGCAAATATTACATATCATTTTTAAAAGAAGGCCGAAATCTGATATAATTTTTACATAAAAGTTAGTGTTCTGTTGTAATGTTTACATTATTTATATTAAAATTATTCAGGTTTATGAAGTTGTACTAAAAAGCAGTATTAATGCGTTTAATAAAAATATTTAAAAGCAACAGGGGCGAAGAAAGGTCAACACATCAACATTGCTAACAAAGATATACTACGAAATATTACAAATTAGATAACCACGCTAATTTCTTTGTTACAGCTTGGGTTAACCCCTCTGGCAGATAACGACAAGAAAGACAAATATTTCTATGAAATAGTTGTAGTAACAGGAATGAGAAGAAAGGCAGGAACAGATTCAAAGGTATGGGGAAACACAAACATCAGTGGTACTTACCAAAAAAGTCTGTCATTGAAAAAAAACTTTCCTACTGAGCATGTTATCTCTTTGAAATGAGCTTTTGGTATTTGGATGATATTAGCTAAAACGAATTAATGAAAAATTGACTTATGACAGAAATACTGATGTCCTTCCAATTTTATTTTAGGTCCAGTTTATACTTGCTGGAGAAGACGATGAGTCAGATGTCAGGACTTTATCTGATTCAAAGCGGAAAATATTACGCAGAGGGACAGTGGATGGTTTTTTAATGTCGTCACCAAGGTAAATGCGTAATATATTTTCCGACCTTAATTCTTAACTCCAAACAAAAATAGGTCAACGACTTTGTCTGTATATGTACATACGGACACTGACCATCAATATTTAATGATAATGTTGTTTAAAACTGATTCATTAATTTAACAGTAAGTCTGCTATCATGACACCTCAGTGGATTTGACACTTTCGATGCAAAAAATCTAGATGTTCATACCAATCTCTTACAGATTTTCTTGACTTCAGAAGTGCTGATAGCAGTAAAATAAAAAAAAATATATGAAGTGAACCCCGGAAATGTAACTAGTGAATGTATGTGACCAACCGATCAGGATTACTTATAAATGTCCAAAAGAATTAATCCATGTTATTTTCTGAAATAGAAGGAAACCATAAACTCAACAACAAAAAAATGAATAAATAAATAAAAAGAGTAAAACTGCATAAATTTTATGTGTCTTTAATAAAAGGAAGAAAGACATGCATAAATGAAAAGAATGAATATTTTTGTCAGTTTTTTACACTTACTGTATTGACATAATATAAGACATAAGTTATACTCAGTTAATTCCTTTTAGTGGCCTAGGTGGCCTAGTAATCTAGGTAGTTAGTCACATCTGTTATTGATCACTGGCGTGTCAACTGGGATTGTAAGTTCGAGCCTTGCTCCCGGTAAAGTGTGCTCGACTCCAATCTTAACTGACAAGAATTGCCAATTTCCTGCCGACGGTCTGGGGTTCACACTGGATACTCAGGCTTCCTACTGGAGTAGATCTGAAGCCATGATATAGCTGAAAAAACTGTGAAATTGGGTCAAATCCTATTAAATCAATCATCAACCGTTAGGTTTTAATCAAAATTTTCTTCTAATGAAAGGGTTCACTCGCACATTGATTTTACTATGCTTTCTTGTTCATTTAGCAATGTTTGGCATTGGCAGCGTTGAACTGATATTAGTTCCAGTTCATATAAATCTGGTATTTTCTACGTTTAATTAACAATTTTAAAATGCTTTTCTTTCAAATTTTAATTCTGCAAACACATCTATTAACATTATATGACACATGTACATGTTACATTCTTGCATAATGTTTTTATTTCTTCAGGCCATTGGGAGCCCTGAATTACCTGCATATCTGGCATGATAATTCTGGCAAAGGTACCTTTGCTTCATGGTACCTTAGAAGTGTTGTAGTTCGTGATGTCCAGACAGATGAGAAGTTCATATTTATTTGCAATCGATGGTTCGCAGTAGAAGAAGACGATGGACAGGTATTATTTCAAGTAATATTATATTGCTAGAAACAGTAGGTTTTTAATCTTGTCTCGAAACTATCATTGCCTGTATTTCATGGTCACTGATTGTATTATTGCCACAATGGATAACACATTCATAAATATCAATATATATATAGCGGTGACAACATACGAACGAAGGTGATGCGGCTCAGATCACCCCTGGTAAAACAATAGAACCAGGTATAAATAAAGAGAACATATCCTGAATTCTAAATAGTGTTAAATCTAAAATTTGCCATGATATTTCATAATATTATAATTACATGTTATAATATAATTATTACCACAGATCGATAGAGTTATCCCAGTTGCTGGTAAGGAGCAGATGACAGAGTTCAGCCATCTGTTTACAGAGAAAACGGCCAAGAGTTTAAGCGATGGTCATCTGTGGTTCTCAGTTGTAGCACGTCCGCCACAGAGCAGATTCACTCGAGTACAACGTGTTTCCTGTTGTTTGTGCCTACTGTATCTGTCTATGCTGACCAATGCAATGTTTTATGAGAAAGACCAGGGAACAAATGTCTATACATTAGGACCTTTTGCCCTCTCACCTGAACAGGTAGGAGTTCTGTTAATGCATTGAAAAATAGTAACATTTATATAGGATTTGATTCGTGATTCAAGTACCATAAAGCCATTTCGTCGCAAAACCAAGCTGTGTCTCTGAGTTTTGTTAACATTAATTAATTCATAACGACACCCTCATTCATAATGTATATTCATAAAATTCATGGAATACAGAAGAGAGTCAGTTTAAGGCAAGAAAATGATAACAAAGTGTGATAGAATAAAAGGTCATAAGAATGTTTGATATTTCTTAAATTTTAATTGAATCATCTAAAAATATATATAGATCAGTTTTTGCATAGTTTTATATTTTTATGTTAAGGCTTGAAAATCATTTTCATGGAGAAAATTGTTTTTACTTGTAGATATATATAGGTGTTATCAGCAACATAATTGTTTTCCCAGTAACCTTCCTGATAATAACATTATTCAGAAAGTCTCGTCCCAAGAACAAGCGACCATCTAGAGTTCAGACTGCGCTGAATAGTACCACAAAAAGAGCTACTTCAATGACAGACGTCAATCCAACATTAGAGAATACGCGCGAGGGAACATTAACACCATCTGTTTTACTAGAACAAAAAAATCGACCAGACACATCAATGTCACGTGGATACACTTCATTATCCGTTGGAGATCTTGCAAACAAGCCGGATGGAAAGAAAAAGAAGAAGAAAATGGATTTCCCATGGTACTTCGTCATCTTTGGATGGATACTACTGTGGATTGCTACCTTGGTATCAGCTGCTTTTGTGCTGTTTTACGGTATCCAGTTCCAGGACGTCAAGTGCAAAAAGTGGATAACATCCATGCTTATTTCCTTCTTTGCGTCTATATTTGTAACACAGCCAATCAAGGTAATGAAAACTGTCTGATCCCAGAAGACATCTACAACAAATCTAATAATAAATAATTAATTCTACAATTATTCTGTTAGAAATCATAACGAACTGAGTTTTGTCGTTTAGTAAATCACTTTGCCGAAGACAATTTACAGCGGTTGCTAGTGATCTGTGCACTAATTGAAACATTTATGAAAAATATTTTCAAATATATGTCGACACACGGTAAAAAATTAAAGAACATTCACAGAGCTGAAGTCACGGAAGTGAAGAAAGGTTTGGCCATTGTTCTTCATCAAATCATTACTTTTCTTGAAAAGTCGGTTTTGTCATTACATCTCTTCATTGGCATTGTAAAACTTTATTATGAGTATGTAGTTATTACCTTATAAAATCCAAATAAACTACTCGTAATCATGAGTTAGAATTCGTTATTTTCACTGTCTTATCACATACAAAAAAGTTGTCAATTGAGTATATTTCAATAAATAAAGAAAAATTCTTTTTAAAATCATATACATTTTACGTATGAAACTTTAATTAGACAGCTCACATCATACTAATCTCTTCAGGTATTCCTGACTGCCATTGTATTCTCCTTAATTATAAAAAATCCTGGTGGTGATGATGAGGAAGAAGAAGATGATGAAGAGAAACCAAAAATTGCAGCTGACGAACAACTTCTGCACGAGGATACATGTATGTAGCCGACTTGTATTTTATAAATATTTTTAGGAATAACATAGGGGTTCCAGATTAAAAAGTCGCCGTAAAACTCGCCTTTTAAGGTAGTTTTAATGTAAATTTAGCACTTTATGACTTCACATGTAACAATATCAGAAACATAAACTCAACCGTTAATTTGACCTAAATTTATTACAACCGTGTCCATCATATGCCTCTTTGTCAGAAAAAAAATAGGAGTGAAATGAAAAATAATTTTGATTTAGGTACTATTTGACAACAAGCCAAAGAGTAAATGAATTTTATACTTCATATTTCATCAGAAACATATTTTGTAAAATTTAACACATATTATAAAAATTTCTTTCAAATCTCGCGTGTATCAACTTTTCAAATCATGGTATCATATATTATCCGACGAAGAAAATCATATGCTCACTCGTGATTGGCTGCTCGGTAACCGTTGTGCCATCATGTGTGATTGACTTCTCCTTAACCGTTGTGTCATCATGTCAACCTTTGTGTCAGGAATTAGATCATAGGCCATTACGCCTTTTTTAAGAATAGTTACTGATCATTTCCATTACGAGAGCCATACAGTATTTTCCACAAACGCATAAAAGTTTGGTAGTTCGACAGAAAGCTGATATTTTCTGTCATTCAAGAGAATTGAGCACTATTCTACCCATCCATGAAAATGCTTCATCAACAGTCAATGAATCGAAATTGCCTGCAGCTTCATTGATAAGAACATAATTTGATTTGCGGTGACAATATTTTATGACACAAGTAATTAGGTCAGCGCAATACTTCCTGTAATGATAACGTCTATGAAACAAAATTTGATTATACAATTATTGTGTATATGTAATATTTATAGTGTTCTCTGCTACAAGGCCAAAGAGGGCAGCATACACACCACCAGACCCAGTACTTATGGAAAAAGCCCGGGAAGTGCGCATGAATGAAATTAAAATGTGGGCTGTTGTCAGGGAAATCGTATTTTACACATTTTTCTTGTGGATTCTAATGGTTATTAGCTACAGAAACCGTTCAGAACTGATGTATACGTATAAAAACAGTATGGAACAAGTTTTTATCGTTACTAACGACACTAACCATTGGTTCATGAAGGTAAGTAACAACACTTGATTAATACTAATAGTCATGGGTAATTGATGGGTATGGAGGTGTCGTGATCTTTCAACATTGTGATGGATATACCAACAGTTATAAATTATCCATCTTATAATGATGGATATGAATAAATAGAAGGTCGAACACTGTTTCATGGTGAACCGAGCAATTCGAATTTGCAAGTCTTTATTCTATTGACACAAGGGTTGGAGTTGTTGGTGTTTATCATTACTTTCAAATTGTTTTAGCTGTATTGTGACTACTAATTTACTAGGGGATTAAAACCCGGACAGTTATCCAGCCGACCCAGTGAAATCCCGATCTTAGGTAGATGTCTGGTTATCTTATCACGTTAAGCAGAGCCAACAGGACTTGAACCCGTTACAGCGGTGTTAGGCTTGTGACCTTAACCACTCGTCACCTAGGCCCCTCCTATTGACACATTTGATAATGACGATACATATCGTCAACATGCAACAACATAATCACCGATTTAAAATAGTTAAATTTGATTATGCTCATTAACTTCGCATTTAATGTAAGACAAGAGAAAGCTTTTTATGACAAACTATTTAATTTGTTATCAGGTAAGAAAGAAAAAACTACGAAAATACCAAATCTAAATCAAGACAGAGAAAGAGGAAATTCGTTATCATCTACATTTTTAAATAATTTTTTGACGATTCTATATCAGATTTACACGTGTATATGCATCTTGTAGGAAACAAATGAAATGTTATATTTAGCAGTGTTCAGAATAACTCACACTAAACATTTTTGCTCTGTATCATTATTTTTGTTCATTAAAACCAAAGTGTACGTCGTCTCGAATTAACCAAATATTTGAATTATCGGAGATAATTTTAAGCTGTTTAATATTATGAAGGGACTGTAATGCAACGTCACCCTATGTCACTGACTTATTTAATTTCTAAATAAATGTGTTTAATTCTAATGCGTGATTCTAATATGTCATCAGTAGATATCAATGTATCATATGCACAAACGATGCTTTGTTTTTGAGGCTTGCACGCAAAGTTCGGAAAACCAAAGAAAAACGTTGAACAACAAAAGAACTAAAATATTCTAAAGCGTCTAAGGATACCGCGGCAAAGGGAAATAAATCATAGTTTTATTGCAGTCTAACAGTTTTACAGACTGGAAATGTACAATATATTTATGTAAATTGATGGTGGTATCGCAGCACTGACTGGTGATACTAGGAAAAAAACAATCACTAGCAAGACAATAGTAGTATAAGTTAGAAACCGGTTTATAGAATCTGTTGATATTTTTTCTTTATGTAAGACCATATCTTAGGTTTGAATATGTGTTTATAGGTGAAGAACAAGGATGATTTCTGGTCTTGGGCAAAATCTGGTATGGGAAATGGATTACGGGCACTCAATTACTATAATAATGAGCAACCATTATTTCTTCGAGGTTATATCAATGATAAACAGTCAAGAATCATGGGATATGCCACAATGAGACAATTGAGAGTTACAGCAGGTATGTTTTTCTTGCATTATTTTCCGTTTACATATTTATTTTGGACCAGAAAGAGTCAATAATCAAACGTGTTTAATATTTTGTCGTGTATGTCAGTTTACCCTTACGGAAATAACAACAATTCCAATTAAAAACCAACGATTAACGACTGATATATCATTGTCCTTTGTTTACAGGTGATGCTTATAAGATATTCTCAGAAAAAAAAAGATAAGAGCAGGGATAAGCTAGAAGACATTTTAGACATTTTTGATAGACCTTTTTTCCTATCTGTTAATGAATTCTGTAGCTAAAGGGTTCGAATGACAGAAAATACGCACAATTGCTTTCTAGACCTAAAAGTAAAGAAAGATGTAATATTTACGATCCTGTTGATGTAGTCAATAAAATATATTATGTTGTAGGATCCTGTATTGTACCTGATGAAGTCAAGGGTATTATTCATGAATGTAACGATGAATATAGTCTGTCAAATGAGGATGACAAGAGTTATGATGTAGGTTGGCAGCCATTAAGTGGTAACTCGACTAGAGAAGAATACAGATACACTGCAGCCAAAGAATTAGATGGTTATCCCTACTGGGGCGAGATATCTGTGTACAGTGGTGGAGGGTATGTGGTGCGACTCAGAGGAAATGTCTCCACACTGAGAGATAAGATGTCCCAGTTAGAAGAAGAAGGATGGATTGATAAATATACCCGAGCTGTCTTCGTAGAATTTACAGTTTATAACCCAGGAGTTAACCTATTTGCAGTATCCACCATGCTTGCAGAGTTTAGACCAAGCCAAGGCATAGTTCCTTCATACCGCTTTGAGCCGGTGAACCTGTTTCCTTACATGAACTCTGTAATGCTGTTTGTGTTGGCTTGTGAAATTACTTACCTTCTTTTTACTGTTTATTTTATAGTTGCTGAAGCTCGTAACTTGTATAAACAGAAACTTGCTTATTTTAAAGAGTTCTGGAATTTGGTTGAGTTGGGTATATGTGGGATGTCTGTTACTGCTGTTGTAATATATTTTTATCGCTTATTTGAGACCAATAAGTTGACAGAGAGATTCAAAGTCAGTCATGGAAATGAATATATGAAGTTTCAATATGTCGGTTACTGGAGTGAGATCTTCAGTTACATAATTGGTTGGTTAGTCTTTTTTGCCACTCTTAAGTTCCTTAAACTCCTTCGATTCAACAAAAAGATTTGTCTTTTGGCCTCCACAATGAAAGCATCCGCTAAAGATCTTTTGCATTTCAGTATCATCTTCAATATTGTTTTCTTGGCTTTTATTCAACTGTTCTATATGATCTACGTGGCAAATATTAGGTCATTTAAAACGTTCATAACATCTTGTGAGTCTGGCATTGTAATGATGATGGGCAAATTTGATATTTATGCCATGTCTGCTGCCCAACCAGTTTTGACCCAGATATTCATCTTCTTGTATGTTGTTATGATTACCTTCATAGTCGTCAACATGTTCCTCTCCATTTTGAACGAAACTTTCACTTCTGTTCGAGTGGACACCAATAAACAGAGCAACGACTATGAGATCGTACAGTTCATGTTGGGCAGACTAAAATTATGGACCGGAATTGGAACTCAAGACAAGAGTGTCTTGAAACCTAACAGTGTACACGCAGTTGAGCAGCGTGGGCCAGCGGAGTTATTTCCTGATCAGATTGATCGTCTGCTGCACTCGATATCGCACATCTACATGGAGAAAGAACGTCTTGACGAGTTGTTTGACAAGAATGCTTATGGAAAAGGCGCGGGAGCAGATATGCCTATGTTTGACCCACCGTCAGTGCGCAGTTTGAAGTACGAGAAACTTACAACCGTTCAGACATAATAGATTTTTTCAGTTTTGTGTTGTAAACTTCGACAAAGCTTTTTGACTGCGATGCAACAAACTATATCATGTCGTATACAAAACATAACATTTATAACGGAAATATTAGACTCATGAAAAACTTCTGAAAAACTTCTGGGGGAGGTATAATGCAGAATATGGCATTACACCTATTTGGAAAATCAAGATAACTTTCATTTACCCTTTGTTCTGGTGGCAAGAAATGAAAAAATGCAACACTTGTGGTATTTTAGGTGTTTTAGATACTCATTTTTTTCGCAAAACGTTCACTGCAGGTACATCAAAATATTGTTTACAGTGTCTCTGAATTTAATATCATATACTTGGACCTGATTCCTCATTTTTAGGGAAACCGAATCGTTCGAGTGTCTTCTAGATCTATGTTAGTTTCTTATTTAACAAATACAAGATCATGAACTGCAGTGTCGATTTCTAGCAGTACTCAATCTTCTAAGCTGAAGCTGAGTTGTATTTGCTATAGAAGAATGTTTGACACTTTGCTAAAATTGTAATTCATATTTTCAGTAATATTAAATTATTTTAACAGTGAATTTAAGATTGAAATTTTTCTATTTCACTGAGCTTTACATGACAATTCTTTCATCTTGATCAATTTGAAATTTAAGTGCAGTAAAAAAATCTATTGAATATCGAAAATACAGAAATAGTATGCTGTTCAGGATTAAAAAAATGACTTAAAAATGATTTTTTTCATGTCCGTTCATATTTAAAAAAGTAAAAGTAATTTAGAAGGTATACTGTACTTTTTTTCTTTGATGAAGGGGAAAATCTTCCAAAGATGTATGCAAAGGGAAGTATTCTATTCTGTTATTATTGTTGCAAATTAAACACATTTGCTATTTTGAACTTGTATTTGTTAAGCTCTTGATCTCAGAAATTTGTATTTAATGAGAATAATATCACAGTTTGCAGTTATTTTACATTTTACTGTTACAACTGTTAGTTTTCGAATTTCCTTTTTAACTTGTCTTTTGAGTACAATTAATTTTTCTTATATTTGGATTTTAGATAAACTTTTGGCATCTTTATTGTGTTATGTCATTATTTATTGTCTTGTGAAAGGCCAAGGAAAACCAATGAAGTAACCAAAGGTAAAGTCTGAAAACAGACTTCCCCCTTCTTCCTAGAATAAGTCGAGAGGGGATAACTGGTAATTAACCACAATGTGGACAAGATTACACAAAGACAAATACTGCACTTTCTATACTAGTGAAAAAAAAGTAATGATACACAGGTTTGGAATTGATTTTGCTAAATATATAACAGACAAGTTTAAAATAGAAATAAATATGTCTAACACATTCATAACTAAAGCGATTGCGTATGATTTGGAAAAATAAAAAATGTCGGAAAATGGAAAATTTACCGGGATCTTAAGCAAAGGGGTCAAAATTTGAGTTCACAAAAACTGGGGAAAAATTAGACACACACTTTTGAAAACGAGAATTCATATCATTAATTTTCGAGGAAAGATTCAATCTTTTACCCAAAGAATGCGTTTCTTTAAAAAAAAAAAATGCTTGAGAATAACAAATTTAACATTTTTTGGTAAAAAACGTGCTTTTTGAAATCTCAGAAAGCGAAATTTTC
>JAOXYJ010000037.1:1769697-1779736 GCA_028566555.1 Lithophaga nigra
TTAGCAGGCAGTGACTGCACCTTTGATTCAGTTTGGCTGAATTGCAGGTGAGACATATTTGGTGTCCATACCTTGTTTAAAAATTTGACAGAATTATATTGGGAGTAATTGATAGAAAAAATGCTTAATTGTATTGTCAAATGTGACAGTCTTATAATCAAAATGAAGAACTTGACATACTTATTATTCTTTCTTTCCGTTTGATACAGGTTATCTCCCTTTTGTAAGATATATCTGTCCTGTCAGCATCTACTCCATGATGAGCTAATAGGGCAAAACATATCCTTATCTTTTTCTGTAATCAAATGATTGCATTAGAGCCCATGCTACAACCACAGAATTTTGTATTTTTATCCTTTAATTGAAAAAAAGTTGTCCTCTTTTCCCATTATTAGGTACATATTCATATTTCTCGACCAAGTGGAGAACAATTAGTTTAAAACCACCAGTGGTTAAAATTTCTTTGCAGGGGCTGAAAATAGCAACAAATCCAGGAAGGTCCAGGACTTGCTATAGGTCATTTCTGGCAGGTCCGAGGGAAATATGGACAGGTCCATAAATATTCATCGAGTTCACAGATGATCATTCAGCACCTAAAGTTTTTACTGCTGTTTGTGTTTATTTTTTTGCAATGCTATATAATCTAACCATATTATGTACAAGTTTCAGAAATAAACAAGTTATGATGTAAGGTGTTTACCTTCAGTTTTTAATACTTTTGTTGAAAATTGTGTCGATGTATATATATGCAGCCACATGGTTTGCAAACTGTTTTGTGTTGAAGAAACATAGATAAAATAGGTGTCACCTCTTTTAGTAACAAATTCAACTTTTAGACAAACATATTTACATTAAAATTTAAACCAACAGGCAACAGTAACATATTATTTATATTGGAAAAAGCATAAAGTTTGTTAGTTCACTTTCCACTTTCAAACACTTGATTGTCCTGTCCATCAACATTTCTTGGACCAGGACATGTATGCTTCAAATGCCTTGCTCTCTCTGAGGACACAAGCCAGGTAGTTATTGCTGGTGAAGGATTATATGGCCCTATCTCTGGACCTTCAGCCATAATAAACAGCTGATTCAGAAAATTTTCCTGTGTCAATACTGATAAATGGCAAAAATGGAGGCAGCAGATGATTTGCTAATTTGTCTTTTTTCATTCTTAGCATTGTTTGTGAATTGCAGATAAATAATACATTTATAGCATCGCCCTTTAAAACACCATCCTGGCTGCCAGTATATATTTCTCTATAGGTATATCTGAAAGTTTTCTGCCGAAAGAAATAATATTTTATACATCACTGATAAATACTTTGATTTCGATACTATTATTTCATCAAATAAGTGTAAAATTAAACGTACTCCAAAGCCTCCTCCCGTTTTTCTGAAAACTCTGTCTACAAGTTCTTCAGCAGGTTTTTTCTTTTTCACGGAACCCTCTTTCGACTTTGGTGACGATTTCTTCTCACTGTAAAATGTAAAATACAAATTAGAAGCGATATCTGCTGTTCATGGAAATCTTTACCTCTTGTGATTTTAATTAAAACAGAAAATGTACTGGAAACAAATAAATACTAGACCAGACATATGGAGTAACTTTCATCGTGTTATTTTACCACTGCACATCAGATAATAGAGATTGTTAAAATTATCACACCTTAAATGACAAATTTAAGCATTCCAGTACCAAACCGTGATATGACGGATTTTCCTAATGAATTCTAGCTGTGGAACAATAACACTCTTCGCAAAAAGATGATCCGGTGTTGAATGGTACAAGTCTTTCTATCACATTTATCATATACTTGATTGATATTAGTATGCACATCTGAAGACGCTAAATGAAATGTAATGAAAATAGCTGTCAAGCATTTATGACCAGACACCTTTAGAAAGAATATGCAGAAAATACTTAATGGAATACTAAACAATATTACCTGCTGTCAGAACTTGGCGAAGAAACCTGTTTTTTCTTTGGTCGACCAGGCCCTCTTTTATTTTCTCTGCAGATTATAAAAATAATATTGTAAGACAAATATTTAGTTGTTCACTTAACAAATGACATTTCATTGAATTGATGCTCAACTTACAACAACCCCTAAAATACTAAGAACGACAATGCTAAAATATGGAATTTTTCGTTTCAAGTGTCATTAAAATTCTATATGTACTTTGCTGTATATAGCTTACCCTGAATCCTTCTCTTTGTTATCCTTTGGTGTTTCTTTCTCCTTCTTTGGTTGCAATTTTGATAGTTGTTTCTGTTTTTCTTTATACTGTCTTTGGAGTTCTGCAAGGCGAATCCTCATGTCCAGCTCTATCGCATTGATTTCCTCCTCTCCTATTTCAAGAAAAGAATGGAGGTCTGTTTCTCTGAGTTAAATGGTTTACAAAAAACCCAATACGACATACTGTTAATAAGTTGTGTTAGTAGAATAGTATGACCAATAAATAAAGGCTGCAAGATTAATCATATTTGATTCTTTTTTGTGTGTGTGATATATTTCTTTTTTCTATCATATTTTCGTATGTTATTTATAGTCTAATATATAAGAAAAAATGTAGATAGTTATGCTGCTGAATCTTAGATCAAATAGATAAAATTATGGAGATGCTGCTAACGACAGATATATCTGGAAAATACCTTATCTAGGAAAGTTTTTATAAAAAAATCATTCCATGCAGTAACATTCAAATCACTGCAGATGAAATATTCACTTAGATTTTTTGTGGATGCCTATTCATTATCTCTTATATGATGAATGTTTTAAAACAATTAGATTTCCGAAATCATCATCATTATTTAAATTCCGTACCAGTATTAAAACTATAAATTTCCTTTCCGTGTAATTGGAATATTAACCGAAACAAAACTGCGTTTTGGATAAACTGTACTATGTTACACTACTCTCAAAATGCTTAAGTCTCTGAGTGACAACTCTTGGTGGAAATGGTTTTCGAATGTTCCACTGAACAGTTATCATCTCAATAGGTAAAACCTGAGCGACTTATCCTTGCACATTTATTTTTTGCATTTGAGAGACAACTATACCAAGTTATTATCAAAACATCAAGAAAAAAAAAAGCAAAAATGTACTAAAAACTGAGTAAACCAAACTGAAAATGACATCAGATACACTGATGATGATGATGCGTTTCAACTAATTTCTGATAACGCCCATGGGAAATTTCGAATGACGATTTGAATGAAATAGATTACAGTCTTGTTTACCTTGTTTAAATAAAATTAATGTGTTAAGAGACTTTAAAAAACTCTTGATATTTAATACTAGCTCTGGTATAGTATATCATTGCCATATACAGAATTCACATGCAGATTCAGTTGAAAAGCCAAAATCATCTCATTTTCATGGACAATGATGGACTAGACATTGCATTAGTAACTCTCTCTCAATGTCCAAAAATAAGCGAGACGAAGTGTTTAAATGTGTTGAACCAGTTTATATTGAGTAATGAACCAGGTGTATTACTAAAGGACCGAAACAACATTGGATAAATACGGTTTTTTAAGCGTAGTTGGATGCATCGACAACCAAAAAGAGAAATCAATTTATTTCACTTTCTATGAAAAACATGCTAGTTTGACACCATTTCCATCCATTTGCCTCAGTTTTTGCTACATTTGTATTTGTTTTTTTCAAGTTTCACAAATACTACAGACACAAATAGGAATGGTTTCTGATCAAGATCTATGCAAGGAAAATCCGCACCTTGCAATCTTATAATGTTAACCAACAATAAGGTACCAAAGGAATTATTAAAATCCAATGCAATTATTTCACCCAAATATTCATTTTCAGCAGCAATAATACACTTTTCAAAGCAACTCTGCATGTTTTATTTAAACAAGGACTAGAAACAACCCAAACTCGACATCAACACTCAACTCTTGTGTAAATGGTTTTAATCAAGAAGCAATTTACACGCACTAGACGAGTATTCCAACATCGAAAATCCTAACACGGAAAATTTGTAAAACAAACGAAATTCGTATGCACAAAATAATAAATAAATAAATAAAGAAAGAAAGAAAATAACCGAACCAGAAACCATTGTATGTATATAAGTGAAGCCAGCCGAACTTTATAATGTTTTATGTCTCTGTCATACTCTCAAAATATTTGCAGCTAGACTTTATATTACAATTCAACGGTTCTGATATTTGACATTTCAACAATGAAATATACCACGTCAATCTCATATTTTTTCGCGGGTATATCTTTGCACTTTGTTCAAGAAAGGGCTGAAATCCTAATATACTTGAGTAAAAGCACTTCTGAAAGAACATCATCATTATGAATTCATTTTTTTATTTTGTCTCTTTTTTGTCTCTTTTTTTAAAGACGAATAATATGGACATAACTAGTTGATATATGATAAACTAGAAACACAATTACCTTGAGGTATACGAAGTCCAGTTGATGTATAGTAACTAGGTGTTTCTGGCTCCTTTATTGGAGGTATTGATCTCGTTCTACTGATAGTTCGTTTGACTTTCGCACGCTTGGCTGGTTTTGTTTTTTCCTCAGTAGAAGGTTGTACTTTTTCTTCAACTTTCTCAGGTTTCGTTTCCTCTTCCTTTTGGTCTTTGGTTACGTTTTTAGTGTCTAATGACTTAGATCGCTTTTCAGCGAGAGCACTTAAAAGCTCAAGGCCGTCAACAGCCTGAAGTATCTGGGGATCAAGAAATGGGTTATATTCCTCGGTAGGTTTGTCCTCTTTCACGATTTGTTCTGTTCCTTCATCTTTAACTGAATCAGATTTAGAATCAGGCGCCGGTTTCATCACACTTTTATTCATATTTAAAGAATCGGTCAAGTGGTTAGATGTCAAGGAATCATTCGCTTGGCCATTTTCCTTTTCTTGAGTTAATACTTGATCTTCGGGAAAGGAGTTATCACAAGTTTTAACTTCCGCTTTTGATGCAACATCACAATTTGAAAGAACTGGAGTTTCTTTCGTCTCCTGAGATGAACCGACAGAGTCTTTTTCAATGTAATTTGAATCATCTTTGGGAGAAACTGAATCTCTTATAATAGTTCTTGTATTTATGAAGGAATCTGTTGATGAAAATGAGGATTCATCATCGTCATTAACAATGTCTTTTCTAACTACAGGAACTTCACTTTCAGTTTTATGCTGGACGGGCGAATTGTCGATCATTTCTTGTGCAGTGTCCTCAATTTCACTGGCAGGAACCATCGGGGACGTACCACGTGATTGTACCATAGATGCTTCGGGTTTAATCGATATTGTGTCCGAACAAGACACAGATACATTAGATACAAGACTAGGATTTACAATTAAAGGCACTGGTCCCGAATAGGAATACGGTAATGTTTGTACTGAAGTTCCTACGTCTGCAAAAGAAAATACATTTAGTATATTGCGGGACCTCATATGGCAATGAATGGATTGAAAAGTCTACTGTAACTGCAATACAAATAAATTTGCATATATTTAGGAAAATGTCCCACTTCAGTCGTCATAATCCATTTCACTGTTTCCTCTTCCAAACAAAGTTTAATCAACTTTCCTATTCTAATGTCAATATAAACTTTCATTTTAAAACATGGTCATATAACAGATTCAAGAAAACTCAGCTTCCAAGTTATGTGGCAAAATCGGCCTTTCCAGATATGTTTTAACTTTGCTAATCCTGCTAACGTATCCAAATAAAAAGACATGAATATTCAGAACTAATACTGTTAATACTCTTCATTGTAGACTACTGTTTTCTAAGGAATATTTTCAACCTATTTGTGAAATATAGTTCAAATTAGGGGTTTCTTACTTTACAAGATCCAAGAGGTACACATGCAAATAAAAAGAATTTCAGAACATTTTGCAGTACAACTCAAATATTCATCATACAAGTTTATTTCGATTTGTTATGGATATTAAAGTAATTATTCCTTGTTTCTTCATTATCCCTAAGTTTAGATTTACAATCTAAGAGTAATATCAATTTTATACAAGATATTACAAAGAGTTGTGCAAATAAAAAATATGTTACTATGAAAAGATGTGCTCCCAGAATGATTAGACGTTTATACAACGTAAATGATCAAAAATAATCATTATAATTAAGAAATACACATATTTACTTGGTATCAAACATTAGCAATAATTTTTTTCAGTTAAGATTTGAAATCCTCCATACCTAACATGTCTAACTAAAACGTCCGTTACCTAAATTGAACTAAGCACATGTACATCCAATTTGTACTCCATAAATACATTGACAAACAAATATGTGTGACTGGGTATGACAAAGTTTATATAAATAAGTTCAAGGATTATTTTTGAAAGTCAGAGTTTCTTTAAAAAAGTCACCATTTTTTATAAAGTTGGTAGTTGCTTTCAGCTTCGTCGCTTGCAAACGAAGTACAATGACCAAAGCCAATGTGTGACTGAGTATGACAAATTTTATATAAATATGTTCAAGGATTATTTCCTGAAAATCAGAGTATCTTTAAAAAGTCACCATTTTTTCATAAAGTAGGTAGCTGTTTTCTCCCTCGTAACTTGCAAGCGAGTTACAATGACCAAAGCCAAGCAACGAGCGAAATATTCTGTAGAAGCACTTTCCTTAATTAAGTTTAATAAATATTTTATACAGATACAGATACTTTATTTAAGTCTCACCACATACAATCATTACATATTAATAGATTAAAACACATTTCAACGTGTAAAAGAATAAAAGTATGTGCCATTCTTAAAAGAATTATGAGAGACTATATTAAAAAAGGAACGTATACATGTACTCCTAAACATTAAAATGTTAACAGTATATAATACTCATTCGTCTAGCTAAAATATTAAACCATTTTAAATGTCGTTATATTCGGTAAATCTTACCTGTGGTAACCTGTGGTGTCACCATTCCTACTGACTTAGTTTTCTTCTCTGTTCCCCTTCCTGTTTTTGTCGTTGTGATATCCTTGGTCATTTTAGTTTTAATGCTGCCTGATGCTACTTGTACATTTTGGTTTTGTGTGTTTTCTGATGGGACAATGTTTTCTTGTCGATTCTGTAACTAGAAATTTTTTCTCTGATTTTCAACCAAATTCATTTACTTCATTCCATCTTATCCTTATCAAAATAAGAAATAACTTAATATTTTAAAACCCAATTAAATATAAATCTTGCTTTTTTCGTATTGAAGAAATATATTAGTTAATTTAAAAACTGCTTTGATATTGTAAATTTTCTTCCTTATTTAACTTTTTTTTCTGCTAAATTTAACTTTTGTAAACTTCCCTCTAATGTGTGTGTTTCAGAATGATGGTTTTCCACACTCTAAATTTGTTTACAAATTTTAGTTTCGTATATCAATAATTTTATAAACTCACCAAATGCTGATACTGTTGAACCACAAATGGTATAGTTCTATCTGGATTATGGGGCAGTATCTGTGACAACTGATGGGAAGGATGTGTAGTGAGCATTGGTTGTGGGTTTGCAGAAAATGAATTCCAGATCCGACTCGGATCATATATTTCTGAAATTAAGTACTCAACTTTATGAAAAAACTGAAAATAATTACCGTTAAACATTACTCTGGTTGAATAACTTATTAAGAACTGAAATAGATTAAAAACCATAATACAACTGACCTTTAAGAATGTTTGTAGTATGTAATGTATAAATATAGTATACAATGTATCAAAAAAATATTTAAATTGTTTTCGAAGACGAATTTTTCTGTTTTGAGATTACTGGAGTCCAGTATCGTATCCTTTCCTCATTTTTCAGTTCCATTTTTACTGAATACTATATATTTTTCTTAGTACATCATTGAATAAAAGATGAATAACTAGCTTTAACGGGCTTAATCTGATACATTATATTAATATTATGCCCCTTAACGTCAAAAAGCAATGACATTGACTTTCATAGCAAAGCGATGATTTTTTTCTGTTCAGTTGCAGAAACGTATACCTGAACATTATAATTTTCATTCTCTGTAATGACTTTTTATATTTGTGACATTGTGACAGATGTTTGCTGTATACAAGATTATGTTGAAAGAATTTGTCATACCAATATCGGTGGAAGGAATCATCACTAACTGTCCAGTTACAGAATCCTGGGCTATCTTAAAACCAGGTGGGATTGTTATTGGCAGTGTTTGGTCTGCGGTACCGGATGTAGGAATGGAAGGAGGCATCTGGAATGGAAGCTGCCCAATCCACGACTGGTTTAACTGAGGTGGCGTTTGCAACCATTGTGTTGGAAAATGTCTGGCTGTAGGATCATCCGACCACGCTATACCTGCACCTGTAGCGGATCCTGTAGTATATATAAATATTGTTTTTGAAAGCAAACCTGTTTCACTTTAAATGCTTAGTTCGACGGAAATCTTTTACAAGTGAATGCACAGAGGCCAACAACATGTAGTGTTGTGAAGTATAGAAATATTATCGGAGAATTCTATCTCCTACAAATTTCTTATGTCTGTGGGCGTTCATTAATATGAAAAATACAGAAATATTTAAATCAACGAATACATGGTAACATATCCATATAGCTACGAGGAAAAAGGAGCTAAAAAGCATCTATTTTCAAAAACAATAAGTGCTATAAATATGTTTGCGACATTGTGAAACGTTGTGACGGGCGAAATTTAACTTTTAAATTTACAGAGGTTATCTCTCTTGTTACTCACCAGTCACTATCAGATTGGCGGGAAGTTGGCTCCTCATATCCACAACGTTGACATTTGGTATTGATTTTGTGGCAGAACTTGACTGTCTGTAAACAGAAATACTGATAGCAATACAAAGTCGGTCGACAGGATTAATTTTTTTCAGACATTTGTCCTTAAGAAATAATTAGATGGAAAAATTCCCACATAAATAAATAATTAGATACAACTGAAAATATCAAATTAGAAACAGAAGCCTTAAGATTATTTTTTCATAGGGTTTTATTAATAATAAATAATTATAAAATCTGACATTACAGATAACTGAAACAATTAAGCAAAGTATTTCTGCAATATAAACATTATGTGAAAGCATTTTTCTTGTGATTATTTCAACTATGTTAATTTTATTCAAGGCTCATTACATTTCACGCTTTTTTTTGGATGGGTATTTTTTCACATCATCGTGTGCTGTTAAAATTATGGTAAAACGTGCAGTTTTATTAACAATTTTTGTATTAACTTATCCGAATACCAGTTAAAATCTAACTTATGCAGCTGTTTGGAATTTATTAACTACAGTCTTACAGTATAATTAAAGAAACCATGGTTGTGTCCAAAGTTAAAAAGAAATCGTGCACATTATTATTCAGTAAATGAATAATAACCAACTTTCACGTGTAGAAGTTCAGTATTGTTCAGTGTTGATATTTCATTGATTTTTGCAATCAATAATCAAACATAGTTCAACGGGTTTACAATGTGCCAATACTTAAAAATGGACTATGGTTGTTAATGTATAAAGTTGAAAAAAGGTAACTGTCGGAACTAGATGTAATTTATCTGAATGATTAATGAGATTGAAAAACATTATTTTGACAGGTTTGTCTTCAATTTTACATTTGACAGTTGTATTACATTTAACTAGAATTTTGTCTGATAGTTGCATTATATTTCGATAGGATGTTTGTGAAACGAAACATTTTAAGATTTGCCTTAGGAATGAGTATTCCTCTGTCAGCTTTGTTATTATTATCAAAAAAACGGATTGATCAGGACATATCACTGCAAAAATTATGTAAGATTTGTTCGGGTTTTCACAGCTGTTTGTATACGTATTTCTTACTCATTTGTTCTGTCTTGACTAGAATGTGAAGATCCATTTGATGACTCCCCACTGTCTCTTGAGTCACCCGCATTATCATCTGAAATTTAATTTAAATCAATTAGTATTGGAAAATCATTATTAAGTATATATTATTCTTTAAAAACGGCACATTATGAAGAAATGGAACTGATTATAGTAAAAAACAAAACGTGCATCATCTTAGATATTTTTATATTAACAACAATTTA
>JAOXYJ010000037.1:1809325-1821167 GCA_028566555.1 Lithophaga nigra
CTTGGATTTCTGATTTCCATCACGAAAATAATTTTGGTAGAGGACCTACCAAGGATCATTCATACCATAACACAATTCCATCAGCTGTGTAGTTTCTGACAAGAAGATCTTTGAAATTTCAGCCAATCAAAACACATTAATGCCCTGGTGGCCATGTTAAATATTCGATCCTAATGAAAGACATATTTTTATGGAGGATCTAACGCCAAACGGACGACAAAAACGGATGCCCAAGTGATGGCAATAGCTCGCATAGTCCTTCAGACCAGGTGAGCTAAAAATGATGTACTGAACTTGAATTTTATATAATAGTTACTCTGAGTGTACTTGCCCTTTACCTTTACCTATTGCTCTATCAACTATTCAATTTCACAATGCGCTGGAGATCTTAAAATTACAAGGCCGATTTAGATACAACAAGAAACAGTAAAACAATACTCAGCATAAATAAACTGAATAAATTCAAAGTTAATTGAGCACATTTTTAATTCCTAATCCAATTTAGCAATCTGCAGATCTTTAAATTGCTACTGTTATATAGGTTGAGCAATAGGTACACATACAGGACCACACTTACACTAAATGTAGAGTAATATGTACCAGTTACTTACTGAAAAACGACAAGGTCAGCACATATCAGGTGCTCTGGAAGGGTAAATATTTCCTGCTTTCCATTGGACACCTGCCATGTTAGCCAGGAAGCAAAACGAGGCACAAATTATGTTTGAGAAAAGAGCATATTTCAGTTAAGATGAAGAAAACAAGTCCATGGCCATCTTTGGGGTTGGGTTGAGTTAGGTTTTAGGATTTATCATCACTTCCAGCAATTTTTCAGCTATCATAATACCAGACTTACTAGGGGAGGAAAGCCTGTACAGATAACCAGCTGACTCAATGAAACCCTTGACCTTCAGCAGGTGACTGGATACCTTAACACATGATGTGGGGCGTGCAGGACTCGAACCCATAACAACACCGTTAGGCTTGTGGTTATGAGTTAGAGACCTTAGCCATCTTTGGACCACATATTATAATTGAAGATGTAACCACAGAATGTTTGACATAACACCATTTTTGTTTCAAGTAGACCTGGTTAAGTAATTTTTGATAGGAATAATCTTCTCTCTTTGAAGTAACAATAGTGAATACTCATTCTAGAATAGCAGAACAACTGATAAATACACTCCATATGCTAGTGATGTAAAAATACTGGTAGTTACAAGTGGAGAGTTTATTATAGGAAAATTGAAGTCATTACATTTGTCATAAAGTTTTGATCACCAATTGTCAATCTCCATCAATACGTCTAAGAAGCAGACTTGAAAATGTCTTTAATTTACAGCTTAGATGAGTAGTAACTAAATCTGAAATTACATGACAGAACATCTATATCGGCAAAATTGAAATTAAGGAATGGGAGATCTTTATTTCACTTTTCACTGAAGTCCTTGAATGAAATTTGCCTTGTATAAAATAGGAACGAGTTGACATGAATGGGAGCAGTCAGTGTCCACTGGAAAGCAAAATGAAAGTGAATGAAAAACCTGTAAAATGTATAATGACAATCATTTGATGTTAGATTATTAGTAGTATACATTGCTGACAATCTAACTTCATTGTAAGCATAAAAGATAATCTTCAATCCATAAAATCAGTTTAGTCCACATCAAGTTAATGGAAAATCCATATCTCTATATATTTTACAAGAGGAATCTGCATGTGACAATGATGCCTTCATGCCACTCATGTTCCATTCGATTGATGGTTCTCAAGAAACCCTATTTTAAGACTTATAAAGCATTCAATCAATATACCTAAGGGGTATTATCTGGTAAAGTTAGCTGATAAAGTTTGGTGAGTGTCAGATACACAGAACTAAAGTTACTGTTCAGAAAAGGTCAGTGACCTTGATGTTTGACCTATTGACCCCAAAAACAATAGGGTTCTCCCCTTCCTATACGAGTACCATCTGACCAAGTTTAGTAGTCGATGCAAGTTAATGTAGAAGAAACCACTTTTTTTCTCTGCTAGATCTATTTACAGTAACAATGACCTTCTACTAGATCTATTTACAGTAACAATGACCTTCACATTTGAACTAGCAATCTCAAATCAATAAGATTTTTTCCTTTCCATGGAAGTAATACCTTACCAAATTTGGTAGACAGTGGATGCACAAAACTAAAGTTAATGTCTGGAAACCAACTGTTGATGTCAGCTTGCTCAACCATCTGTCCTTCATAAAATCAATTGAGTTTGGCTTCATTGCAAGAAAAATGGAAGGTGCAAAATGCCACATTTTAGTACTTACGAGTTCTTAATGTTTGGCTGAAATCCATAGAAGGGTATAGGAGAAGTTGTGGGTAATAGCGATAAAAGGTGATGATGGGCAGACGGACAGATGTCCATTCACTAATTGTGTATAAAACAAACAGGAAAGTACAAAATATCGATTTTTAATATAAAATTGGTTCTTCTGATAATATATCACAGATATCGGACAAAATTGGTAAATAAAATAATACAATGCTGGAATCATTATAAAATTATATTTTTGTTACTGCCCTTCGGAGGGTCCAAATAGGCATATAAAGGTATTGTTTGTTTGTTAAATATATATATTCTGTTGAATTAGAATAATATTTTGAATTGATGTATGATAAATGTAACGAATATTTATAGTAAATTCATACAAATTAACCTTTGATGTAATTTTGTGTTCACATGACCACAATTTTGAAAGTGCGACAGATGAGCATTTGGGGAATACAAGTTTAATTTAATCTAAAAAACTTACATGTATGGTAACAGGAAAAATGTTTTATTTCATCAACTGAATTCTTTTAGTGAAAGAATGTAATAAAATAACTACTTGTCAAAAGCCTGAAAAAAAGTTTGTTTTATCAAGCCTGTCAGGATATAACAGTTATTGCATAAAACGATCA
Organism: Lithophaga nigra; assembly: GCA_028566555.1. Classification (NCBI taxonomy): domain Eukaryota; kingdom Metazoa; phylum Mollusca; class Bivalvia; order Mytilida; family Mytilidae; genus Lithophaga; species Lithophaga nigra. The sequence goes on from JAOXYJ010000037.1 coordinate 1,812,271, forward strand.
ATCTTAGATGACGGCGTTTTCGTTACTGGTATTTAAATTAACATTTTGATAAATTTATGGAAGGCGTATTACATATTCAAAAATTAAAAAAAACTTAGATTGTGTATGCCTGCCATTTTTTTCGTCTTTAAATTTCTTTATTGAAGCCTGATTAATGTGTTTCAATGTATTCATTCATCCGTTTGTATCGTGATGTCTTGTACTTTTGTTATGGTATGAAAACAGGTCGACTCGCTAGAGCGTTTATGAATTAACATACCTAACTGAATGATCCTATCTAAACTGGAGTAGATACGATTGCATCGGCAAATGCACATGTATGAATCAAAATTCTATATTAAGAATCGACACTGTAACGTATATATTAGTAAATAGGGTGATTCTCTTGGATTGTTTTCTTTGTCCCGGTAACAAAACTATTTTAGATCTGTCATTGTTGTATGTCATTACTAGAAAGCACGTAATGTTTGCCTTTCAAGTTCAAACAAATGTTTTTGGCGACTCGGTGATATTGACAATGTAAATGTTTTACTGATATTACACTACGTATCTGTCAAAATCGACCATAGGAAACATAAATCAATTAATTCCCCAACCCTTCGAAAACTCAATACATCATTGTTGGCAATGTGAGATAGACATGCCCTAAATTATCTTGGCAGTTATAAACTTCAAAAACATGGCTAAGGTTTGCCGTCAGCTGGTAAAATGTAAAAGGCAAAGGTTGTTTGTTGTTTCCATTACATATCAGTTGTGCGTGACTAAAGAGTAACGCAATCATTGGTTGCTAAGAAAAAGACAAGAAAAATGGCGAATTCACTACCTTTTTATCTGGTGTAAAAATCCACAATAATACATCATTGAGATGGCATAAGCTCCAAGGCGAATAATTACATCCAAGTGAATGCACAGAAATGTTAAACACGTATTTCATAGCATGCAGACTTATCCAAAAAAATCAACGATTAAAATGCTAAATGAGCTACATTATTCCATGCATGTATCGATAAGCTGTTTGAACATCCATTGTTTTGATGTATTGTATTTTTTTTATTATGAAGAATCATGTAGTTGAAGTCTCTACGGTAATACACATAATTACATTACGCATGAATGGTGTATTTACTTTATCTGACATACATTCCTCATGTTCTCAACAGATCACACTTGAATCATTTTACATATCAATTATCAATTTATGGAGATGTGAGCCCCTTTATCGCCAGTTACCGATTGGGTCGTACAGGATTTCACATTACGAGGCGGAGCCTCGGCCTAATATATTACCCATTTGCTGTCAAAGCCGTGACAGATTTAGGTCAAGCGATAAATACAACCACTTGTACATTGATTTTTACTCCTGCTGTGAATAGGGCAGATCATGAGAAAGCTTTTGTTGGAATGCTGCCTACATCCCACGTCTGTGTATTAAAAGCTCTGATGAACCAATTAACAGACGGATATTTATAGGCCAAATTTTATTGCTTTATTAATTTTGTAGTGTGCATCGGTAGTAACAAATCACTTTAATGTCAATTTCACGTGTTATATCATTCCATTAGTCATGATGGTACTATGCAATGCACCTGGCTGATATGGCCGAAGTTGTTTATGCCATAAATATGGGAATACTTAAAAATTAAAACCTTAAACGTTGGTGCTTAATGCCAAAAAAGCTTAAAATTGCTTACATTAGAAGTACCTTCTCTTTGGGCATTTGTCTTATAATTAGGACACTAAATTAAATGCTTTTTTAAATGATGGTCTGTTGGGCTTAGAACAGTAGGCTTGCAACTTGACTTAGTGGAACTACAAAACGCTATCAAAGCCAAATACAAACTCAGACTGGTAACAGTATTTGATAATCCTTTATTCTCAGGTGGGCCAGTCATGAAATAAATGTAAAATGTATTAATATATTTCGGAAAATATACTTTTGAGAACTTAGAAGAAGTTAGGTGTTGATGTGCATTTGTATATATATGTGTTACACCATTGTTTTCTAGATTCATTTGGCTTCAAGATTTTTTCCGTGACTTAAAAGTGAAACCAGTAGAATGGCAAAACAAGTTGATAAAAAAATTCCAATAATTTGTCAGAGTACACAGTTTTTTTTAATAAACTCTTAATAACACGTAGACATCAGCAGCCAGCTGCAGTATATTTTTAGAATTTGAAATAAGATTTTGTTATTGATTGAAATAAAGTTCATCGACTTGAAAGTATTCAGTCTTTCGATATTTTTTTCATAAACTTGAAGCAGTCCATAACGTATTCGACATCGTCTTTATATCATTAGTCTTTTATCTATTGAGTATGATATGAATGTAATTGTTTACAACTTTCTCTGTAAATGTTACTAAAAGTATATTTTCGTTGGACTTTTTTGATTATTTGAAAATATGCCCAAGATCGTACTTTCTTTTTAAGCTGGTATAAGGGAAGTAATCCTAACATGAAAAGGGCTTATTGAGTTTATCTATGGAATCCTGGTGTTAACAGAGATGATAGCAGATGTGTTTTGTATAATTCTAGGGTATAAAGTCGTAGATTTTACTATTTGCTTCATTCGGGGCTTCATTACTATTTTTACTATGGAATAAGTTAATATAAAACTCAAAATTATGCTGTAAAATTGTTTTAAAGTAAATTGTTAATATATGCATTTCATGCACATCATGCACACAACTGTATTTTGATTTAAAAAGAGTCTGAAAGTATTTATGCTTACTAAATTGGTAACATCGGAAGCTAGGCAGTATAAAGAAACATGATAAAAATATGTCTACGACAAATGTCTGAACGTCGAAATACCACAGCAAGATAGCCTACTGTTTACACGAAAACTACCAAGACAATCGTATAGTTCGGATGCCAAAAGAAATATGTAGTAAAAATCAAACAAACATAGTGATGGTGATTTGTATATAAATGCAAAATTGATATCTTTGCTAGAACTTCAAATTTTTCTATGTTTTCATCGCATTTTGCTTAAAATTGTTATGTACTGATAATGATTTTTGTTATTATTGCTTCGTATTCACGGTAATCCCACAAGACTTAACACTTTCAAATATTAATGCTATACTGCACTGCAACTTAAAATGATAATCTGCAAGGCGCGTTATACCAGACAAATGAGAAAATAACAGTGGGACAGTTCAAGTAAGAAAAACAAACCACAGATCATTGATCCACGAATCAAATGGCAAATCCGAAATCAAAGGAAGGGAAATCACACGAACTCACAAAGGGGCGAGATAAGGTGTGTAGACAGGGTAAGCATCTCCTACAATGCTAGCATCACCCGTCGTGATTTTGTGTCAGGTCCAGCGAGAGTCGGATCAAGGAATAGTCAAATTCTGGAATGTAGGACTCAGATTTTCTATCTATGATGAAAAGATATCATCACTTAGCTGGGGCATTGACACTTTGAAGTGTTCCATGGGCTCATGGTGACGGCCGCAAAATTTATGAAGCATGGGCAGGCTCTAGCGTATCATTTGTGACATAAACACGCCATACGCAGGGACAGCAGCTATACTGTTGCTTACGAAAGGGAAAATTCACTATAGGAAAATTAAAGTCATTTCTTTTATCATAGATCTTGGATTCTAGGAGTCATTTTTTGTCAATGTTAAGGTAAAGATCTAGGTACGAAGTAGAATGTGTTTTTTTTCTGTAATGTCCTTAATTTTGAGTACACTTGGATAGATCGGATATAAGTAATCGCCAAATTTATAGGATTGCTTAGCGACAGAACATGGTCTGTGTGTCTGAATGTGAAATCAAAAAAACTTTTCTCCTTATCTGTAAAAAATTTGATATGAATATAGAAACAGATCGGCAAGTAGAGGAGCACAGTTTGTTCCCATTGGAATACCGATCGTCTCACCGAATTTAACAAATATGTTATCGATCATACAGTCCAGTGTCTGCAAATCTCATCTTCGGTGTATTTATTGTTGGAATTAGTGAGGTGTTTGACGAAATATGATTTTTCTCTACAGAAGTAAGAAAGGTAGTGAAAATCTTAGAAAGAGGTTTTGTGGAACATCTAGAGGAACCCGCAATAAAACTTTGTTTGTATAGACACACGTGTAATTTAGATATCTAATACAGCGTAGGGAGATCGATGTCCTCGTCCTCTGTTTCAATGCCAAAGAAAAGAAGAACAGACTTGTGGTTTTCTAAATTTCTTTCCTACGACGACGTGGAGTGTAGGTAGGATTTGTAGGTGAATTATTTATACCAATTTCTTTGATCAGACAGTCATAATAGTATGACTTATAAACAGATACTATGTTATTTGATGCCTTAGCAGCTGAAAAACAACATATTTTGCAATCAATTGGAGTAAATGTTTCTTTGTATACGGTTCTTTGAGGATAGATGGTATATGAACATTAGAACTCATAGACCCTTGTAATTTGTTGATACGGATTTGAATAAGCAATCTCATAGCTTTACCCATTCAATCTATTCATTGAGGGTGTATCAATCTCGACTGATTCTCTTTCTGCCCACCGTTTGGCATAGTCCTCAACTAAATCCATAAGCGGCTTGAAATTGTGGTTCCAGTTGATTGGCTGGGAAAGCCGATATTTAGGGCTTTTACTAATTAACTCGAAGTACTTGAACAACCAGGTGGCTGGTGATGACATGTCCAGCCGGACTGTATTTCAATGTTGAGTGAGAACAAGAACAATCTGGATGTTTATCGTTGAGATCTTCAAAACTGATGTTCTGAAAAACTCTTTTTGTAGTAAAACACTTTGGATGCAGTGAGTGAAGTGTATGTTTAAGAAATAAGTGGGATGGATTGGTCTTTGAAGTATGGGGATATTTTTGACTGTACTAACTTGTGGTTAAATGTATTTCCTATGTTTATTGCGTTTAAGTCCCTATTAGTGTATTTAAGTTTAAAAAAATGACGAACAGTGTCATAGTCTTGTAACTTTCGACAGGTTTAAAAAGTCTGTGATTGGCAATGTCCACGATTATGGTTTCCAATCTGTATCCTATAGAATTACAAACCTTGAAAGGGGAGATCTGTGCTTCAGTGAAGAGTGGATGACTTTTGAAAGAGGAATGGAGTAAAGTTTAGTGCGAATATGATGGATACCAAGAGGGCGAAAGGTCGTCAATAGTAAAACAAGCGATTTCGAAAAGTACAAGGATACGTAGCACCGATATTCCAGACTCATAAAATCCTTAGGAATATTTAACGTCGAGAAACAAATTGGACGTGATCGCGTAAACTCCATAAGGATCGAGACCGGGTGCGTCGACAGGGTAAGCGTCTCCTTCGAAAACAAGAGCAAAATAAATAATTCGAAAAATTCAAAAGCACAAAAAAGCTCAAGTATCTATTAATGACACATAGAAAACTACTTGAAATAAAAAAGACAATATATATTGCACTATAATGGTTATTGTATATTGTTTTTAAAGCCCAACGAAAAGCAAATAGGTACACAGGTAAGTAGTCTGTGTAGTTCTAAGAAACGGAGAGACCAATTCTAATATTAAAACTTTGCTCTGAAGGTTTACTGGTTAACCCCTGACCATCTGTCCTTCCGTCACACATTTCTTTGCAACTATATATATTACTGACTTTTGGATTTAAGCACGAAAATATTAAATTGTAAGGGGTGATCAAATTTCAGACCTTCTGAATGACCACTTCCACACAAGACGTACTTGTTTTTACTATATGTGGTAATTGGAATTTTTCGCAACATACTTCTCACATATTACATATTGCAGAGACCTAATGTTTGGATTTTAACATAATATTGGTGAGCTGTAAGGTGTGATCGGACAGGTCGTATGGCGACTTCCTGTTAACGATGTGAGTACTTATTTGAGCTTTTTGTAATAGATATCTTGTCAACTATATATTGCAGTGATGTATTGTTTGGGCTTACATATGATATTGATAAGTTGTAAAGTGGGGTCCAATTTCAGAATTTCTGTATAGTTTCTTTTTTTTGAAATTGAGCTTATTTGTTGGAACGGACATATTTCATAACATGTTTCTCGTTAACCATATCTATACCAACAGAGACATTAGGCGTGTGTAGATATGTCTTTGATATATAGGTTTAAGTATGGCATTAATGATGTGTAAAGCGTGATTCAAATTATAGACCTGTCGCATGGCATTTCTAGAGTTGGGGTATTTGTAAGCCAACAGCTTACAGAACTTTCACTGGTTCGAAGGTGAAAGCAGAAAATGGATATTGCCAGAAGAATAATCATCTTAGATCCAAAATCATTTCAGTTTCAAAGCTTTAAAAAAATTAAAATCTTCTTGGACTATCCAAATGTGAAACTGTTTGCACGTAATTTTTTTGCGTTGTTATATTTCAAAGTTGTTATATTTTGTATGCAATATTACATAATTTATGCATACATTCGCACAGCTTTGTTTTATATTATTGTATGCACAATGCAGTTGGTATGTTTGCCAGTACTGTAACAGGGAATCTCAAGCAATAATGCTGGTCAGTGCTCATGAGTTAGTCTTTAGTAATTGCTTAATTTACTCTCACCCAAATATAAACTGCTAAAATTTCAATTAAGTATTAATGTAAGCTGAGTAAATGTTAAAAGAACTTAAAAAGGATATGGATAACAGACATGGTTTACAAATAACAGATATTGCTACCTAGTAATTGTGAATTCGGGTTTAAACACTTTTTCAGCGATATTGTTAACTAAAGCTCTATAAGAAACTGTAATACCAGAGATCACTTCTACAAACCTAGAAAAGAAATAAGTCTTATGACAAAGTGTGGACCATCATAAGGTAACTAAGCGTAGACAAACCATGGAATATTAGTATGTATTTAAATATAGGACATTAAACGTCTTCTAAGTTTATTTTTTTCGAACAATCGTATCCACGACGACCTGGTTTCAGTCTTATGACTGTGATTTGCTATCAACAACCGGCAATCTCCCCCAAAAAACCAAACAAATAATAATAATAATAATAACAAAACAACAACAGAAAAGCCAAAAAAAAAAAAAAAATGAAAAAACGCTGATTCAACATCGTCAATTTGAACAAAAATATATCTGTGATGTAACTTTGGTACTGAAGAAAAAAATCTAGCGATGATGTAACATTGGCATTGTTTCAGCATCGTATTTGTTTTGTCAGCTGATGTAAACGTTACCGCGAGAGATTATGGAGTTCGTATCGATATACGAAATACATCCTCTGAGGGGTGAAGTTAATGCTGTTCTGATATGAAAAACATAATCATGAAACTTAGGAAAATAGTTATTCTTTTCAACATATGTCGTTTGTTTGGTGATTTAAACATAGTTTATAGCGGTAACGGAATATATTCAGATGTATGCAGCTGGTAAGTAAGTGCCAAAGAATACGGAAAGCAAATAAAATCAAAATAATAAATATAAGGAAAAAGTTACGTCTAAATACTGACAGTTCTTACGAATTATCAGTCTTTGAATCCTGTCAAGGATTATGTCATTCAGAGGATCATGCGAAGAATGTTAAAGGTACAATTAAGTCTGTTATTAGAAGAGGTCAATTGTGTTGTAAAGATATGTTAAAATTCAAGAAAAATACAAAAATTTAACAATTTTAAAGATCTTTTAAAAGAATTCATCGCATAGCCTGAGATGGCCTTCATTAGTATATAACTTGAACATATTACAGACATAACAAACTCAGAAAATTCACATTTAATATTCCAATTATATGGTTGTATCATTTTTTATGTCAACATTGCTTATAATAGTTGATTTTATCAGCGAAGTGAAAAACTGGCATTCAAAATCACAGATACAAATTTTACTGCATATGAAGCGCTTTTCCGGATTAATCTTCATCAGGTACGCTCATGACCAAAAGTTTGGAAAGCCAAAAAATAACAAAACATTGGGAGCACAAAAATCAAAAAAGGCCGAAATAAAATGTCCTTTCAAATTTGTCTTTTTCAGATGTATCCTTTAATAAGTTATCCTTTTTAAGGTATGTCTTCTGATCCAGGGACGCGCTTTTATATTTGGCGATGGCTTTAGATTAGGATTAGACATAAGACGACATCGGACGAGAGTATCAACAACAAACAATAGTTGTAACTGTTCCGCTATATGTTTCGGTGGCTCAAGCTGTAATTATGGTTGTAACTATAGCTGTGGAAGTGTTGGTGAACGTTGACGAGTAGGTAAAATCTAACATTTTCTGCATTTTACCGCCTGTTCTGTACATTGATAAATTTGGATTTACATAGTGCAGCCCTTCTGACAGCTATATTCCATTGATTTGAAATACTAAAGATTTTAATTTATATATCCTTGGTTTAATCACTTGAGTTGGGTTAAACAATAATTTCAGCAATTTATTATGCGCGTATCTTTTTAACTAGCTTTCGGGGTAGAAAGAGTAAAAAGTTATCTGTAAGTTTTACGAAGATTCTAACAAAAACCCTGCTCTTTAGGTTAGTCAAACATCTCATCCGTAGTGAAATGTAAAGATGAAATAGCAATTGTTTTACACAAGATCAAAATTGTTGCGTATATAGGTGTAGTTTAAAGACAGCAGCCTTCATGTCTGCAATTCGAAAAAAAGTCGGAAAAATGAATTCAGATCGACCTAGTTTGGCCATCTTAAGTTAAGCATCAACGCAATGTCTTCTGTATTAAGTAGAATCTTTCTTTCATTAATTTAACTGATGGATTTGTACAGAAGGATTTTTTTTCTATTGAAACTTACTCATTCCTCCCGACATATCTGTAACAATAATCGCGACAATACAGCTATAAAATAGCCAAGAGTAGCAGAAATTCATACATATTAAAGAGAGAACACTCCTGTTAATAAATAATCGCATGCCTGGTAGTTATGCAGATAAAGT
>JAOXYJ010000037.1:1862593-1879522 GCA_028566555.1 Lithophaga nigra
TTGCTATGGATACTCTCATCTGCTGCTCTCTTACTTTGATTGTGTCTACTAGGTCTGACTTTAGCATGTAGTAATAAATAGTCAATATCTGTTCCCATAACATATCCTCCATGATGGGCACATGCCACTAGCAAACTACCTGTGAAAAAATACAAGGAAACTGTCTAGTACAGACTGAATCTTGGAACTTAAAATGCCTCAAATTTATATTTGGTGAGTTAACTTATTTCCATAGTAGGTACAAAACTTTGGTAGCTCAAATTAAATGGGTCAAAGCCTCAAACACCATGGATAATTTGAACATTTTTTCAGTCCCATCAACCAGATTTGAATGCATTAGAACTTCGATAATTAAAACACCCCTATAATTTGAACAGTTTTCAATGGCCCCTTGGGTGTTCAAGTGACCCAAGTTCAACTGTATCAGTCTTTTGTCCGTCATTGTATTGCATTTCTATATGAAAAAGCAAGGTCTTTGACAATCTGATATACACTTTGATTTCAACTTCTAGCTGAGATTTCCATGTGGAACACTAAGACACAGCTCATGATGTAACATTGAAATACAGTGAAACATGTACTGAGAGACCTCTGTGACCTTCTTTTACTTTAGGGGTCCCTGTCCATATAGAGCAATAGTGTTACTATCCCTAGCCCTTACCCTAACCCTAACGCTAGCCCATTATCCTAGCCTTACCCTAATCCTAATCTTAACCCTGACCTAAAACTTACCCTAACCCAAACCTAAATTTCAACTGAACGCTCACCCTAAAGAACAAGGACCCCTAAAGTCAGAGAAGATTTTGCCGATCGGAATAGAAAGCGGAAATAGTTATAGCAGAAGTAAAAATACTATCATAAAATAAAGAAAAACGGATCTAAATAGCGGAAATTCACTAAAAATGGAATAAAATCATCCCTGTAAAGTAAAGAATGCCACCTCTGCTTACAGATTAACCTCTTTTGTATTGGGTTGATGGGGTTTATCATTACTTTCAGCAATTATTCAGCTGTATCGTGACTTCCAGACTAACTGGGGGAGGAAAGCCAGGGCTTCTAGCCAGTTGGCCTAAACCCCCGACCTTGGGTATAGGTGTCTGGATACCTTTACACTTTAAGCGGGGCGAGCAGGAGTCATACCCACGACAGCGGTGTTAGGCTTGTAGTTATGAGTCAACGACCTTAACCACTCGGCCACCCAGGCCCCGAAAATATTAAGGTGCATGCTTCAAGGAAAGATTAACATTTTCATTAAATGAACATTTTAATGCGAAAACAAAACAAGTTGAAATGTTTCACTCTGGTATTAAGATTATATTGGATGTATGTATTTATTTTAATATTGCTTTGTTCATGACCCTTATATTTAAACGTAAAATTGTAGATTAGTTTCAAAGGGAGAATAGACCGAATGTAGAACTATAACATTCATAAAATTAATTCTCAATTAGGCTTAATGTTTTGAAAAACTGAGGTATGTGGTTAAAAATTGTGCTGAATTTATCATTAAAGCCTAATTTGTTTTCCCTATCGCAAAATTAAAAGCTATTTCTTTTCCATATGTTTAATGCGTTTGTTCAAAAATGGCCGATTTTAAGGTGTATTTGAAAAGTTTTTGTGATCGTCAAGGTGCTATTTATATTTATCAATGAACTATGAACTATATTATGGTTATTTAGGGAAGGTATTTTTGTTGCAGAAAAGGCTTGAATTATTGTGTGATAGTGCCTTATATCAAGTCACCCTAACCCACCTTGTAACTCAGTGGAGTAATTGTATGAGCAGAATATAATACCTGAATTAATCAGGTCAGATGAATTTGGCAGTATATGTTGATATTTGATAAAACACAGACTAAAACAGTCATAACTTCAGAGTAATTGAAGTAATTGTTTTTCCTTTAATTTCTTTTTTATCTGCAATTATCAGAGAACTGAAAGAAAACAAATACATTGTATGACATAATATAGTTATAGATAAGGAGGAAAATAGATAAGAGAAAAGAATGAGAGCAATTAAAGCTAATTTGACCAATTAATGTGTCCTTGAGAGCTGTTGTTCTTGTCAACAGATAATTGTAATCTTACCTATTTATCACATCTCGTTGAATTTCCAGAATGTTCCCAAAGACTTTTTTGGTCAATTTTTAAGGTATATGTAAAGGGGCAAAATTTTCCGATATCTTTTGACCACTTTCTCCTTTATTTATGGAACAATGAAATACATCAGCCAGTCAGTTGTAGTTTTTCATCTAAGATAAGTGAAATTACAGATGCGGGAGAGTAAATTATCCCCCCTTGACGCAGTTGTTACTTCTCTTACAATTCTGTTAATGGGAGATAACTCACTGCTATTCTGTTGCATTTGATGGTTTCATCTTTAGTGCATTAATTGTTTTATAGAAACATATGTATAGCAGAAGTGTACTATTGATAGTACAAAACAGAAAGAGTATAGATGAATGAAAGATCATCTAGGCCATCCATAAAAAATTGTGATTGCGGTTTACCGATTGACCCACAAAAATAGCTTTACCTGAAATAGTGCAATTCATTTTCTTACAAAAGTATGTTTTCTAACAAAATAAATCGTCTATTTATTAACACACTTCCAATATTGTTGGTCAAAAACAACAATTAAAAAACAATTGGTTTTGCCATGATCAAGAACAAATATATATGTAAGAGGCCTAGCTTGAACTTCAGATACTTTTGCAAAATTGCAAGTAATTAATGATGCCTGACTATGTTAAAAATACTTGAAGAAAATTGTGCATAGAATTTGAAAAGCAATCTATTATTTATTATATTTATTATCAAAAACAGCACTGTTGCCAAATGTATTTAAAATGGATTCTATTTCAATTTCATAACATTTAAAAAGTAATCATTATGATATAAAAAGATTTTGCAATCTGTTGTGTCAGCTGTTTCCTGTTAAAAGTGACTTTGAAGTGTTCTGATGACCCCAAAACACCTTTTATAGTAAATGATATTTCAACTTGATAACATTTAAAACTGGAAATTTGTTGACCTTGATTTCACAAAATCATCACCATAAATTTTGGTTAAAAAATATCATTCAGGTAAAAATAAATCTTCATTTCCTTTCAGGTAATCCTCTTTTTAATCTGCACTGTACTGGGAAGTGAGTCAAGGTTGTGTGCTTAGTCCCTTTCATTTTCCTCATTCATTAGTTTCTTTGACATCTATTTAGATCAATTTCACTAAGGCTTCAGAAAAGGAGATTTACTAAAAACAAGTTTTTTAAAGATCTTTTTGAAACTGTGTAATACATCAAGCTGGTTAATGGTAGTCTAGGATAACAGTATAATTGTTCCATCATAGAAATGATCGATCTGTTCTGCTACATGCCTGAACAATGGAACAGCTTAAAGTAAAAAATGGACTCTGTTAAGTATCTGACCTAACCAACAAATTTTACTAAATAGATTTTAAGTGGTTGTATAATATTGACTATACTCGTGAGGAGTGGGAGGGCGGATATTGACAATTTTTACCTTTCAGAAGAAGGAGAAATTAGGTGCTCTTGAATCTTGATAAAGACAACAAAATAGGTCACCTGTAGCCAATATCAACAAACAGTTTCCGGAGTAGTTTAATTTCTATCTTTTTTAAACCTTTGCAACAAAAGTTTATATGAATTTTGAAGTCCTCATAAAGGTCAAATTACCCAGGTTAGTACATTATCAGGATCATGTGATAAAATTTGTATAAATTTGGTAGAAGTCAGAGAGAAAAGCTAACAGAAAAGAGGTAAGGGGACTTATTCCATTTTCCATCTGCTACCACGATTGCATAAATTATTAGATCTTTCACCTTTTTTGGCAAGGTTATTAATGCAAATTCAGCTCTGTCATTCTGAACTCACCATGGCTATGGCCATCTGAGATGCATGTAAATCATACACAAGATTTGTGCCTATTTTTCCTAATTTTAACTATTGTTTAGTTTGACCACTTCAGATCATAATGATATCATTGTACAGATTGATTTCCTTGTAAAAAAGCTGTTGGCAAACTGGATCAAAAAGGTTTAGAATGATACTTTGACCATGACAGGCTTTGGAGCTTTTAACTTTAATATCTTGAAAAATTAAATTATGGTACTGGTAGTTTTGTCAAAGACTTAAATCTATAATTTGCAAGAACCGAACCCTTGAAAAACCACCCAGTAGCTTCTTGCATGGAAATCAGGCTAATTGTCCTTGGTTTGTAAAAGTGCAGAATCATTGCATTATCTTTAAATTGCTTTGTTAATGATTTTGTTATGACAATTGCCATGGAAATGTTTATGGTCCAGTTTTTTGCCCAATTATCAATTTGCTTGGACATCGATTTCATATCTTTATCCATTGTAAAAACACAATGATAATTGACTTTAGAAACTAAAGAACTTGATGAGACAGGTAATGATAGGTTCTAGGATACAAGTTACCATGATAGTCTGATGGTATTGATTCCACAACCAGGTAGAATTGATTTGTCGTGATGATCAGAACATAATGCGATTGTATAAAATACATTGACGTAATGTTAAAATAAAGTCCCATGTTCGTTGTTGATTTTATATCAGAATTTGTATTTTAACATAATTGATAAAACACAATGAAATCTATCAAAATATGTTTTATGTTGAAATTTTTCCCAATGGAATATGACATTGTCATTATAACTCCATAACTTATGAATATCTACAGGTCATATGCGAGCACAGATGTTGATGCTGCCTCAATCAATATTCAATATTTATACATACAACTCAGGTATATTGTCACAAATCCCAGGCTGAGTAATACATGTAGGAGTCAGAGACAAAAGTTTAACATTTATCTAATGAATCAGCTGTGTTGAAGTAGCATGGAATGAAGAGTTGGAATTAAGTAGATAGGTTTTTATGTATGCTGCCATGGACAAAATGTGTACTGAGGATGTAATTTTCAAGGTAAACAGGCAATGACCTATTTCTGTTGTTGATTTTGTACATCTGATTGAACAAGGAACCAAATACAAACAATGTTTTAGTATCTAAAAAAGGAAGAAAAAAGCCTGAAGGTCTTTTCTTTTTCATTTTCAGGTTTTTTGGCACTTGGATGTATTCCGTCGCAGTTACCGTCGCCTAACAGGACATTTATGTATGGGGAACTCCTGCATTTTTTGTGCTTTAAAGGTAAGTGTTTGATCATCTGGAAGAAATTCTCTTGATTTATGATGGGCGATTGACAGAGATAATTTACCTGTCAAACAGCTCCATTTTGAAAAAAAGTTAATTGATTTATCATACCAATTTAAAAAAATGCCCCGAAAAGGCTGCTGTTTTTTGTGGCACACGTCAAGCTAAATAAAACTTCAGTGAGTAATTGCAAACAAAGTCGGACTGTCTGATATAAATCTACCACCTTCAAACTAAATCTACCTAATATACACCTGAGGTTTTTGGGAAGTACAAATAAATAAATTTATCAAGATTTGATTGTGACTCATTAAATCTTATCAAGGCGTCTGCCCTGTTTTTAGTTCAATTACTGCCCCTTATAGTTCAGAATGTCAAAGTTCAGTAGTTCCAAAATAATTAGCTACAAATTTGGAAAATGAAGAATTGCTATAAAAATTTTGGAACTCAGTGTGGGATAATGTTTTACTGTCCTTGTTGTTTCTGTGATCTACTGATCTTTACCTAAAATATAATTTCAACAGTTTTCAAAACAGATTTTGTTATTGATATTGCACTTATATACATTTAATTATAAGTTTTTTGATTGGCCCATATATCTAAACAGGATCATCGATCCAGAACAAATTGTACTTTGAAAACCTAAACAATTAATTTGAATTCAAATGTGCAAAAATTGATTCTGCTTTGATTAGTATATGTCAAAACGTGACAGATTTGTTTGAAATCTGTTAAAATTCATTTTAATGTATACATAAAAATATATGTTTCAACAGGTTTTCGCAGGTAATGATTTTATGTTGCATTTATTATAGGATTTGTAAAAAGACTTGAAATAAACTGATTTATTTTACGCTTTACTCTACTTGTGTTTAGCCATATATATCTAAGGAAATCAGCAACAGATTGAAAGCATATAGATTGAATGCACGAATATGAAGATTTAAATGTCAAATGCAAAACAAGATACATATCTGCATCCCATGGACAGAAATTTAGCAATGTGTTGGATTTTTAATACTAAATCTACGTCAAGTTCCTGATAAATATTTTAAATGCAAAATTGTCATTTTTGTTCCATAAATGTTAGTTGAAGGTTTAACTGACACCAAAACTCAAATTGAGGAATAGTTTATCTCTATCTGATATTAACTTGTCAAAAAAGTGGGAAAATATTATCAATAGGTGTCAGAACTACTGGCAATCAGAATGAATAAAAAGATTTCTTGATGCATACAGGTGCTTTGATCAGTTTTATTAGCTACATAATAGTAAAGGTTGATATTGACTGTTTTTATTAAGTGTTATATAGGTACAGAAATTGGAAAATCAAGAGTTGATGGCTTTTCTGGCAGAAAATTAAGTATCGGGACTATTGAAGTCACGATTTAATACTTAGATATGTAATAAAACCATCAAAAGTAGACTAACCATGAAATGAGATCCATGCTTGTGTATTGAAATGAATGTCTTTTTACCTGGTCATTGAAACCTTTATGGTCACCTGTAAATTCTAAAGTGTTATGGCTGAAAAAATTGTTGATCCAGGTGTCAAGCTTTTGATGCAGGGGATGTTGTTTGGGGTGTCATCGAGATGGTCAAGTATCACTTGATAATGAAATTGGAAATTGAATCGCATTTAATCGCCTAAGAACTCCTGGTGGTGACCGTCAGATTATACAGTGAATAAATATTTTGTTATGGAAGAGTGAAAAGAAAATCAACAAAAAAGTGTGATAATGTTTTGAAAGTATTAATAAAAGAGAATCTAAGCAATAGCGAAAAATGTCAGTTGCATGAATTTAAACCACTTTCGTGGATGAACATATTTTAAGGTTATGAATCTTGCTTATACCTGTTATGATTTATCTGTCTTGCAGGTAATTTTTACCCAGTATCAGTACAGTGACCAGTCTTCACTGCCGCCAGATGCCCTACGTAAAGCATTGGCAGAAACTTTCATGAACAAACAACGGTTTCAGCTTGGTCATATGGATGATGCAGCTGAATGCTTTGTAAGTACTTTAATTTGCTTTATAACTGTAGTTATTTAAAAGTTTGGTTTTAAATAAATGTATGTTAGAAATCCTAGAATTTATAAATATCCAAAAATAGATTAGTTCATTGATTATATAAAAAAGTACTTTTATGAATGACAAAATTAATCTTTTTCTTCAAAACTAACAATAGTTTCATATATTTCAGGAAAACATCTTACGAAGAATTCACTTCCACATAGCTAATGCTTATCATGAAGACTCGTGTTCAGCACCTCATTGTTTACCTCACCAGAAGTTTGCCATGACCGTGTTTGATCAGGTAGATTGATAATTTGATTCATTTCCTCTTTCTAAATTAAATCTAGGATTGGTCACACCTGATTCAGGTAAAAATTATTGATTGTGGTCTGAAAAATTATTGAGTTTCTGAGTTTACAGGTCAGTTTTGTTAACCTTAATCAATAGACTGAAAGAGAAATGGTCCGACTTAATTGAAATAGAATTGGAATATTATTTCAATGTATCAAGTTAATTACTACAATATCAAACATTTTGTTTGCAGTTTTTGATAAAAGGTTTTGTATTTAAAAATTTATGATAGAAACCAATTATTGACCAAAATAGAGCGTGAAATTAACAACTATAGAGTGACAAAAATCTTAATTTCATGAGCAACTTTGATATTTTACTGTTTGAATAGTTTGGTATTAGCAAATTGAAATTTTAATTTCGATGAGATTTCATTTATTGATTATTGCGGTTGGGCTCTTTATTAATTTTGTTTCATTTAATTTACAGCTTGTGTGTATTTGTGGTGCCAGCTCTGACCCATTGACCTTCCATGAACTTGTTCATTACATCTCTACAACAGCACTCTTGTAAGTACAAAGAACCCATAAAACTGCATAGGTAAAGAATAAATCAACATAGGTTTAATTTAGGTTATTCTTAATCTGCATTGGTTTCGCATAAATCTGCATAGATTAAGCATAATATATATCCTTATGAGTTAGCTAAAAGAACATGGCAAATTTGTATAGTTAAAGTACAGTAATTGCAGACCCTTGGATGCCATTTAACTCTTGAAAGTTTTTTGGAAGCAAAAGATGAGCATGCTTCACAGGTGTCTCTGGGTTTGGTGCAGACATTTAACTAAGAACCAAATGTAGACTTTGACAATACTTACAATATAAGTACCGCTGCTTTTTATGTCATTGGCATATATCACTCCAAGGCTTATACATGGTTGTTTTACCAAAGTAAAATATTGTGATTATATAAGTCAAAAGTTCATTTGTTTCCTCTGGACACTGTATGGTGATGGATTATTTCAATTTAATCAACAGAAAAGCTAACAAAATCATACAATCTCATTAAGACCGTAACAAAGTGAATTTGTTTTTGCTAATGACAGCTATTTTGTTCAGATAAAGTACAGCTTGGTGCAAGCTTCATATTGACTTCAGGTATAGATAAATTTTACAGAAAAACTCGAGCGATATCATAATGAGGATATTTTGTGACTCATCCCACTTTGTTATTCCTTTTATAAAAGTTTAATGTGAGCGGCAGTGTCTTTGAATCTTTTTTTTTTATGGAAAGAAATAGACATTAATCTTTTTTATCGGATCCATTGTTAACTTCATGTCATTTTCATATTGATTGAACTTTACCGACTTTTTTATCAATAAATAATATGTCGCTGCTGGTGTCACCGGAAATATATTCCCACCTTGTCACTTGCATAATGTTTAAGTGCCTTTATGTGAAAACAGCAGGTCTTACAAATTGAGGTACAGTAGGGTTACTTGCTTAATAGTAAAAAATTTGCACGAATATGGCTAGTTTAAAAATACTAAATATAGTCTTATTTCATACGTAATCTTTTCCCAGGTCACTAAATTTATAACTTTGGTAGAATGAATAATGTTTTAATCCATATTGTTTTCCTATTACAGATCCCATTGTCGGTCTATGCAAGAAACAGGAGATGAACTTCATCCAGATCGGTTTGGATTATTGTTACGGAATGCTGGTACAGCAGGAGATATCAGGGACTGTCCCGTAAGTAACTTAAAGCTTCCTCCTAATATAAAATTGGTCAACAGAACTCTTTCTTCCATCTTAAATCTTAATCCAAACATTTTTATAGATAAAAAAATTATCCTTTGTATTTTGCAAAAAAATCTTCTTTAAAACACTGATAAACCTTTTCATAAATTTTCTTTATTATATTTATTTTCAGGGGAATTGTGGTAAAAGAGTACAAATAAGGAGAACGTTACTGAATACGCCTGATGTTGGTAAGTTAAAATATTTCTACCATTCTTCCCAAGTTTTTGTATACTTAGATATTATTTCTTTTTTGAAAGTAATTGTTGCAACTGTATGCATGACTGGCCGGTTTGAATTTATTTGCTTTTGAATGGTGGCTACTTAGGTCAAAACAAAACAAAACAAAAGAAAACATAAATAGGACTATATAAACTATGAAAGGAAAGTTTCATTTTTTTTACTTTCAAAATTGTTATATTCACTTTGTTAATTTGCATTAATTTCTATTTTTCAGTGAGCATTGGTTTAGTTTGGGATTCTGACAGACCAGATGAAAAATTAATCCATGAAGTGGCAAATAGCATTGGTACAACTGTCCTTCTACAGGATGTAAGTGTCCAGTAACAAAACTAGAGCTGTTGACATACAGGAAATATTATGTGTAACATTTTATTTGGAGAGGGGTAACATGGTACCTTAAGGTATCGACTGCTTTTAGTTCCCTCAGTGTCTTATTTCTGAAATATTAGTTTGACGCCATTTTGTGGTAATTTTAAGGACAAAAGAAAACTTGCTGAGATATTTTAGATCGATTCCATCTTTAATGCCATAGTACGAAGAAAAGTTTGATTGAATGGCAGATGCAACTTCCTTTAATTAATAACTATTTTTCTTTGAAATTTAAATGAAATTAATTAATGGCAAAATAAAAAAAAATGTGTTTTGTGGTTTTCAGATGTTCCATTCTGTAGTATGTAAAGATGCTTCCAAACTGCCTAAACTACAATTATCTGCTATTGTATGTTACTATGGTAAACATTATTCCACCATCGTCTACCATACAAAACTTAATGTATGGATTTATTTTGATGATGCTAGTGTTACTGAGGTAAGAATTTCGTTTCTATTACAATAAAAATGTTTTTCTTTTCTATTACAATGAAAATGTTTTTCTTTTCTATTACAATAAAAATGTTTTTCTTCTGAAATCATGGCTAAAATAAAGTTCATTAAGCATATATCTGCCATGAGAGTATGTTAAGGAAAATCTTAGGTCTTAAACATTAAAATTTTCATTTCTAGTGTGAACTTTTGTAACCACATATTTTCAAGGCTTATTTCAGGCCTTTGGTAGAACTAATTCAAATATTTCAGTAAGGAAGAATAGTATTTGAGATAGGATCATGACCCATTCACTTGTACATGTTCCAAAAGCAGTGAATAGACAGGACTACATAATCTTTCCATTTATCCATTTTAATTTGCTATATATTTTCATGACTTGGTCAGTGTTCTGAATTGACTATATAATCTAGCTTATGACTGTTATTGGTCCATATGTGTATTTTCATTCCATATTTAATATTCATAGTCTTAATTTTCAGTTTTAATAGGAGTATTATTACCAGTCTAAATATGTTTAGTAAAATGATATTTTGCTCGTGGCTACATGGATTCATTTAAATACATTTTTAGTAATTCAATTATCACTAAAATCATTTCTTAATGACTGTCTTTTCAAAAGCTATAAATATTTGTAACCAATTCATGCGTGATCCACACCTGTATAGAAAAGGTCACATTTTTGTGGTATAATGTTTTTATGCTTGTTTGTCATGGTGTCTGATTTGATTGTTTTCATCGGAAATTTCAGATCGGTCCAAGATGGGAACATGTGGTTGAGAAATGTTCCAAAGGTCGATACCAGCCATTATTGTTACTGTACTCCAATCATAATGCTAGTCCAATTGCTACGGAAACTGCACCAAAAAAGAGAGTAATGGCCCCTGGTTTTGCAACAACACCTACGAAAGGTTGGTTGTACTTGATTTGCAACTTGACAACAACTAATAGATGTTATCTGGTGTATGAAACACAGATAGAATTTCATAAGTTCGTTACATGTCAGGAATTTGTTTATTTCATAATATGAAGGTGTCATGTATTCGTTAAAATAATAGCATTGTCGCATGAAATATGGAAATATTTTCTTTTGTTTAGATGATTATTATCAGATCTAGGTGTCTATGTGTAATACAATGTTTCTTTTATACTTTGTATGAACTAATGTATACACGTAATACATTTAAAATATGAAAAAAAGTTAAGTATACAAAAACAGGATTACTGCAAGGGAAATTTTATTAAGAAGTTTCCGCAACATGATTTGGCACAAAATTATCAAAACATGTGGGCAAATATTCAAATTTTTAATTGGCTTAATAAGTGAAAACTTCTAATTCCATTTTTTAAATTGGATTATGGAATTAACAAATGTAACATTGTCATGCCTATAAAGCGATTAAAAGATTTCAGTGTCATTTTCTTTGTGAGAGTTCATTATCCTACCTAGTTTCATGTTTTGTTTTATTATCTTAAAGGGTTCAATTAAAGTTTATTTTTATAAAGTAATTTTAACACTGAATTCCAATAAAACCTAGAATTCTATACCTTTTTCTAAAAGTTATCACTACATTGCAACCTGCTGTACAAATATTCCAGCTGTACATAATGTCAGGTAAAGAGTTATTTTAAAAAAGGTAAACAAGAAGTGTTCTATTTCTGGACATAGTTAATTAAATTGTCAGAAATGACACTGTAGTATCATAAAAAAACTAGGATGGCCCAGAAAAAATGATTTAAAGTTTTTCTGGTCAAAAGTTGTAATGTGATCACGTTTCTAAGGTAACTCAAAGTATCTCATTACAAATAGGACAAAGACAAATTTGTGATGACACACCACAGCTATTCGTGACAAGAATTACACATGCTTTAGGGATGTTAATACATGTTACACTTTTAAAGTACAAGAAAATTATAAACTTTATTTTGAGGCAGAGTTGAGTATTTCTGATATTCACTTTGCTCTCTTTGTTGTTTTTTGTTTTGTCTTTTTTTTTTTTGTGATTAATCAAATGGACAAACACTGAATTTCAGGACTGCAGATAATAATGTTTAGTTGTGCGTATCACACTACCAAGAAGTACAAAGAAGGTTTATAGGAAAAAAGATAAATTAGCTTCTTTCATTTGCACTTTGGTTATGGATGTGTAAATAAAAAAGTGAAAAAAAAACTTCCCCTTTATTTGCACTAAAGTGGACTTTTAAACATTTTGTGATAAGAATCATTTACTCTTAGTTAAAGCAAAAGTTGATGAGTTTTAACAAGGACATTCTGGTACAAGTTTTACACAAAAACAATCAAGGTATTGTCCATGCTCAAATTACCTATAAATGAAAAGGTAAAATAGCTATTGATGATCGAATTACCTGATTAGTCAGGTGTTTGAGATCATCAACAAACAAACAATTAAAAGACAAAGGTAATAAATCAACATTTTAGTATCCTTTATGACAAAGTTGCTACTTGATAAGAAACATTGTTTCCCTATTGTAACCATCTATAGGCTTTTTGTGGTTTCTTTTGTATTAGAAGTAAATCTTTTGTGGAGGTGTTTGTGTATACTCTTATCCATAATTTATTGTCTCTTATTCACAGGTACTACTGAAAGTAAAAGGCCACAAAGTGAAACTCAAAGGCAGAAAGCACAGACATCTCGCAGATCCTTGACACCTAATCCTGATGTAAATGAAGGTAGTCATTCAAATGGAAGACGAGCAATAACTCCAGGTCCTGATGATCTATCACCTGATGTAGACGGACCTAAAAAATCAAATGTGGATCATCATCGTCAATCAAGCTTTCTGATTGCTGTTACTGGGAAAACAGACAAAAATAATTCAAGGCCCTATTCTGAATATGCTGTTCCAAAAGGAATCAACCCAATCAAGCAGTCAGTGCCAGGGGGACAGGCAGACTTGTCACAGAGACAAGGAATGCTTAAACATTGCTTCTATGAACCTTCCAATTCTGAAAGACAGCAACAAAGATCAAACCAGGACACAGTAGATGGTTATGATTACACACTGTCTACTAGTGATCAGTACAGGCGACCAGCAATTACGGCACCAAAGCCAAATAATCTTCCTCTACAGGCCAACTTTTCTCGTGTAAATGACTGTCAGAGAAAAGAAAGTTTCAAAAAAGGAAAAGATAAAGTTAGGGCAGATGTAATACGATGTTTAGATCCTTCACGGAGGGAATCTCAGTCGTCTGATTCTGATTCGCCTCAAACTCCACCACAGCTTCCACCCAAAATTAGTCGAAGTCATTCTTATCATAATTATGATCATGAATCACCAGCCAATGTCTCTGCAGATAATATTGATATAAGACAACATGTTGTAATGAAGCCTAAACCATCTAATTCACATATATATGAAAATATGGAAAATTCTACACACACTCCTGTTCAGTCTGGATTAGCAACACTTCCAAGAAACAAAAAGTCTAATTCTTCTGTGCAATCTCATGTTCAACATTCACGTCAGAATTCATTAAAAGGAAATGATACTTATTCAGCACATAGTCGTCAGAGTTCTAACAGTGGAGGACAAGATAGTATGTACCATACAGCTGGTTATTCACAGACTGTATCTCATAGTCGAGAAAGTTCTAGCAACACTCTAGTGCCTGATGACAGACATTCAAGGCAAAATTCATTGTCCAGTCAGATTTCAGATAATTCACAGCATTCATCATCATCATGGCAACAGGGCAGCAATAACCAATCATCAACTCAATACAGGAATCAGTCACATGGCACACCCAGTCCAAGGCTTCCAGAGGAAAAACCACCAAAACCTGTTAAACCGGAAAAGAAAAATACTGTTACATCACAGAAAAAGAAAGGTTTAAATAGCAAAGGGCAGCAACCTCCACCATTACCAGAGAAAAAGAGTGTCAAATCAACTGAAATGTCTCCTGATGAAAAGAGTTATATCAGTCGGAGGACAGTTGAAAATGTATTAAGTTATCAGAGGTTGTCAAGACAAGGATCAACAAACAGTAATTTGAGTTATACTAGTGTCTCAAGCAATGCAAGTACTGCCAGCAATACTAGCTTTGAATCTGACAACTGCAGTTTAAAGGGATCAAAAGATGGTGACATTCCTTTTGATAGATTGTCATTGGAATCTCGGCAGGATTCGGGATATAGCGGCAGTGATAGAAACAGTTCCAGTTCAACAGGCAGCAACACTCTTGATCCTTATACACAATATTTTTTAAGTAAAAGCATGATTCCTCCAAAAACATTTAATCAGCAAGCATTGGCAGAAAATATCAAGAAATTTATCAACCCTGGGTTTTCAGAGAACCAGCAGTTTGATCAGAAGTACACTGTTGGTTATCAGACCAGCAGCTACAGTGGAAACCAGCAGATGTCACAACAAAACCAGCAGTATCAGAGAAGCTATGACCAGTCTTCTGACAGGAAACAACTGTATGACCCAGCTATTGTGAAGTCACATCAATCAAAAGGTAATTGGTTATAGGAGGCAACCTTGAAAAGGCAGCAAAAAAATTCACTTTTCTATAGTTAAAACTTCAAATACATACTTAATTGGAAGAAATTATTAATTTTTGTGTTGAAGCTAAAGTTCAAGTGTGTTTGAGCAATTACCAGTTTTGAAGAACCAATATTAATTATACACCATTTAATTTCTAGATAAAAAATTGACTATAATTTATTCGTATTTCATAATTCTATGTAGCCTTTTAATATACCTTATATAAACTATAATTTATGATCACAATTATTAAAAACATCTGGAATGGGCAATGTGCCATGACAACTGTATACATAATTGATCCAAATGATCTATGTGTATTATATTTATTTTAACCGTCATTTAATAACTCATTAAAAGAATGGTATAATTTAAATGTTATTAAATAGGAATAAAATGGATCATCAATTATTTTATAAGAGGTGACTTGGTCACTTCATGTACGACAAGGTAAATATGTGTAAGTTGTCAGTTTTCCAAACGTCTTTTCATTCATTCAAAAAGATTGTAAAGTTATCAATATATCATAAAGATTAAGTTAATAAGAAGATTATATCCAGTTTTAAGTGGGTGTATTAGAGTAACACGTGGGCTGAGAAATCTCCGTCATTCATTGTATTCTATTTATAGATATGAAATTGAGTATGAAATATTGCTATGTATTGATCGAATGTAATTTTGCTAAAAAAATAATCTGTTACATATTTCTTTCTAGATACTTCAGTTCAGCATATGACCCAAAATGCAGGTTCCAACAACCAAGTACCAGATCCAAAAAACTTAAATAACCAGATGTTCTTGCAGAGCGGACCACCTGGTTATGATGAAGGTAAAAAAATTTCAGTCAGAATGTCCTATATAATGTTTAAGATTGTTGGTAACATTATAAAAGTTACAACAGTGTTTTTCATATACCAGTTTTTGTGTATTTCATCAAAGTGATTTTATGACGGTACACATTTCATTATTTTGCAAATGAAAGTCACATTTCTCTTCTGTGCCACTACCATATCAGTTTTATAGTTCATAGTTGTTTTTTCGGGGCCTGATTGACCAAATGGCTAAGATCGCTTACTCATAACCACGGGTCTGACACATCTTGCTTGTCCCACTTCAAGTGTTAAGGTATACAGACACCTACCCAAGGTTAGGGGTTTCACAGGGTCAGATGGTTGGCTGCCTGTGGCGATCAGGATATTGGCTGAAACATTGCTGAAAGTGGCAATAAACCCCAATGACTCAACCCAATCCACAATTGTTTTTCCTCTCAAATCAACACATAGATCAGGTAAAGATTTTTTGTCTTTTTTTGAAAATTTGAATAAGGGTATAACTACACCTTCAATGAAGTCTATACTTCGGGAACTTTTAATTAAGGCTAATGCTGTTACCAAAGGCAAAAGGATGTAGTTGGAAAATGGTCCGTCATTTTCTGAGACCTATATTTCTGATTGAATATTTTAAAAGAACCTGTTTGTAAAGAATAAAAAGCATCAGAGTGTAAAATCACCAATTTTAACACAGGCATTTGTATCTTTTTTTCAGTGGTTTCTTTTGGTAGTGAAGAATATGTGTCTCTGTGCCATAAATCTGAGGATTACATGGACCAGTGTGTTTTATATGAAACAGATGGAAACTGTGGCCAAGCCATTCAGTATTGTAATTCAGCTATTGACTGTCTAAAGCAGGCCATGAAAGTGGCTAACCTTCCTCATCAATCCTATCAGTGTGCACAGATGAAACATAATTCTTGCATTTTAAAGCTTCGTAGCTTACAGAAGAAAATGATGCTACGACAAGAATCCAATTCATCAACAAATAGCTCTGACAGTGCCAGATCTTCCCCTTGTGGTTTACCACACAGGTAAGGGCAGATAATTTTAAGTATTCTATATTAAATTTACATTTACCAAGGCATAAGCAGTAACAAGTATGAATGATCGCTTTTCTGCCATTGTTCACTGAATATCCCACAAAAAATTAATAAATAAAGCAAATAAATAAATGAAATAAAGAAAAACCCAGATAATTAAATTTATAGTGGATGTTAT
>JAOXYJ010000037.1:2009234-2019474 GCA_028566555.1 Lithophaga nigra
ATTTCCCATGTTAGAATGTCAAACAGGAAAGGGGGAGACATATGTTTTAGTTTACTAAAACACCTACTCCTAGTTTTTGTTTTGTTTTTTTTTTATGAAGAAATGATCCTATTAAAAATATGACAAAGCCTCAAGTTATATTTTTTCAACAAGTAACTAATTGAACAACAAGAAAAAAGCAGAAAAGAATCATTTGGTAAATCATAATTCAAATTGAACAATAAGTAAATGTCATCATCACACACTTACATTATTGTGTCAATTAAAAATCAATACGGCAGGTGTTTCTGAAGAATATGATATCACTGATGTTTTTGCTGCTGTCTGACAAGTTGGCATTATTGAGTTTGCTAGCTGCTACATCTATCTAACTGAACAGCTTGTCATTGTCATAATCAGTGATTTATGTATAGTATAGTAATTTTTTTAAGCTGATAGGAGAGGAAAAGCATTTTAAATCAAGTTTAATGCTGTATTCCTTTGTTGTGAATTGCTTTCAGAAATTCAGATCCCAAATATTAAAGCTTGATATATTGTTACATTACAGACTTGCATAGTTTAATAGAATTGCAAAACATGGGAATTTTCCACCTTGACCTTTTGGTTCCAAATTCAATAGATGTTTTTGGCATGACCTTTACAGGCATATAGTGCAAGTTTGGTTGTTAAGGGTTGAAAAAAACTAAATAATCATCTAGAAAAAATGGCCCAAAAATGACCATGTATTTATTACAAATATTCATACCAGTTTATTACATCTAAAATAAAATGATTTTGTTTTAGATTAAATGCTGTGATATAAAAAATGGTCATGAAGTTTATTCATGCTTGAAGTCTGAAATTAAGACAGAATACACATTTTACTTTCCTGTTGGTAAATGAACACTTGTAACATTCCCTCTGATGTTATGAACATGTTTACTGAGGTCAATGATGTTTGTAATTTGCGTCTGATAAGTAAGGTTAGGTGACAGTTTGCCTGCTGTTATTATACCACCTCACTAACTGAAGCAAACTTTGGCTGAGCATCTATCGTACACATGTTTATATGCAGATTAAGTTAATTTGAAAGAAAAAAAATGTTTCACTTGTGTCATAATTTTCATGAATGAAAATTATTCATACTGCAAATGCAAAATGTGATAACGTGTTGGACTCTTTAAGCATACCATTTAATTGTTGAAGATTAATGTTGTTTTTTCTGGTGCTCCAATTGCTCCACAAGTTAATATCATATACCTGGAAAATTGATGAAAGTAGCATTAAAATCTCCACAAAATAAACAGTATTTTGTGAACATTGTTCCAATAATGATATTGAAATTGAGGGACTGGTAGTAAAAAGCTTAGTACATATTGTTCAGAACTATTATTTAGAAATAAATATAGCTGTACTTGTACTATGTAAACTTATATAATCCATGGAAATTTGTCTTTGATTCTGATAAAAAATAAAAAGTATTTCAGGAGGACAGGACCACATTGTGATTGACTATTCCTTGGAATTGTAAAGGTTGACATACTCATAATAAATATATTTACGCTAAAGTTCATGTGATTTGATCTTTGCAGCTGAGGGTTTGTGTGTTTATATACGCTGTCTAATGCAAAAACTGTAATGATGTCAATGATGTTAGTAATTTGCGTCTGATAAGTGAGGCTAGGTGACAGTTTGCCTGCTGTTATTATACCACCTCACTAACTGAAGCATATCAGAACTGAGCATCATTCATATTAAATATAATCGTCATGCTAGGATTTTTAAAACTGTCTGACGTGAGTTCTGTGGGTTTAAGATTTTTTTACCGTTTTTGAAGAATTTTCTTCTATGCCAAGAGTACTGTTAGGCTAAGTGTCACAAATCATTACTCCAGAAAAAATAGTTCCATACAATATTGCTGTTAATATCATTGCTATAGATAAGTAATGTTTTTGAGCTACAAGAATTTATAAGGTTTCATATTGATATGAAAACTAATCAATAATTGTAACATGTTCAAATTTACATAACATTTTACTGTATTAACATGTAACCTTGGTAATCCATGTCATCTATAGTGATGACAGGTAAATTGTCTATACATGCCTTGTTCTGTATGATTAAATTGCAGTTGAATACACTGTTTGAGAATAAGGGATTGTACAATATGGGATAGTAAAACAAGTGATAGGATAATTTGATGTAGTGAAAATACTTGATAGGCTGATGTGTTACATAAATCTTAAAATCAGACAAGAAGTATTTGAAATTAGTCAAAATGAAAATTCTTCAGCAGTGCTAGAAGTGCAATGTTTATCAAAAATTATTCTTTCTTTTTACAGAGCAGAAACCTTTCTCCTGGGCTGGTATTGCCAGCAAGAATGCTGGTACAAGCTCTGTTCAAATCAATACAACATCACCACCATTTGGGAAAGTTCCACAGGCTGTTCCACCCAGACAAGAAATAAAAACAGAGATGGGAGCTCCAGGACCAGGCTCTGGACCACAGCCACAAAGACAGACAAGGTGGGTATGCTGAAATATGGTTAAGTAGGGGAAAAAGCTGCAGGCAAGGTACTTAACTTTGCATCAAGAACTTACACATAAATTCCTTGCTTTGAAATTTGTAAGTATTATACTCTTACGTTCTTTCAAAAGTACACTGAAACTAGGTTTGAGTGAAAAATGTGTGAACGTCCAGTATATACATCATATGTATTAGGTTCAAGTTAGTTTATTCATCAGCTCTTACCAGTTAACAGAAATATAATAGAAGATTTATATTGAAATTGTGGTGAACTGAAAACTAAATCATCAGATCAGCTTAAGGAGTGCACAAAAAACTTAGCTGTATCTGTAAATACCTGTGTTTTCTTCACTGTTCACATTTAACTGGAAGTTGCATTTAATAGATGTGTGTAAAAGAATAAAATGCAGTAGCTCCTTCAAAAAAATTACCAGACAGCACACACAGAGTAAAATTCACTAGCTCCTTCAAAAAATTTATCAGACAGCCAAAAAATCACAGAAATTAGTTGTATAAGAACATATGTATCTTTGTAGTGCATTAAACTATTGACTTTGTCAGATTTTTGAGTGATTTAAAAGAAGTAAAGCAATTGCATTGATCACCACAAATAAAATCTCAAGGGTAAAGCAGACGAATAATTTAGTTAACTTTGTCAATAGCCTTTGAATAAAATCATTAGAAGTAACATGTCTGTAACCACATCTAATTATAGCCTATTTGTAGCAGAATTGCAGTACAGATGCCTATTTGTGTATTTTGTTTTTAGAAATAACAAACTTATCAGGTAATTCCTCTGATTTAATGGTTTTACAGCTGAAATTCAAGAGTGATACTAGAAATTGAAGGATGGAGGAACACCTTCCTTAAATAGTCTGTAGTGAACTCTGAATTGCATTGACCATACATAATTTTAAAAACTGTTGCCATGTTTTATGATTGACTGTGTAACAAGTCCTTTATTACTGAATATTTCAGACAACCTAGAGAAAATCGTACTCGAGAAAGAGAGAGAGTAAGTGTTTCTCGAGATGATGGTGACAGTGACAGCCAAAGTGGACGTCAGCGATCTCGATTCCCAGATAGCCAGCAACTGTTTGTAGGAAACCTACCGCATAATATAACAGAAAAAGAATTGAAAGACTTTTTTGAAAGTAAGAGTATGGAAAAGTTGAAATGGACGAAATAATTTTGTTAAAGGAGGGCTTTTGTAGGAAAGGTTTACGGGATGGTTGGAAGGCACTTTTTTATGGACCAATCAAGCTATATGAATTTAAGTAAAATTGCTGTATATTTCTAGCCCTCAATGAATACAAATGTGTTTGAAGTGCTTTCCAACCTGCTTTACAAAATTAGGTGAAAATAGTGTGGAATGAGGATTATAAAATACTGGATGATTCTGTATTCTGCCATAAGAGTGACATCAGTATGAAATTATAAACTTAAAGATTCACAAAAAAGTTACTGCAACATAATTAAAAAAAATCACATGACTTTGATGGATTTATTTTTGAAATATGGATACCGGTATATATATACACTAGAACTTCTGTCGCCTGAACACATGAGGGACCGACAAAAACAGTTCGAGTTACCGGGGTGTTCACATAATAAATGTTCAAACATATGAATTGTTCTATGAAGGGACTCAGAAGGTAATTCAAGTGACCAAAGTTCTACTGTATATACTCTGTTCAATTATTCTAAAGAAGAAATTTTTATATATCTGCATATATGTACATGTACATCAAAATCAAAAAAGGGGCATGAGCAGCCTAGTTGTCTAGGTAATTGATCCTTCATACCTGTATGGGTAACTAGTATAGCCTATCACCTCCAAGGTGTTTGGTCATTTCTGACAAAATTGACGCTGCTCTTGTATTGTGTTGATAAATTTACCAGGTATTTGCCAAAGATTGGTGGTTTTCTTTTGGTAATACATGTACATTTGCTTCAACAAGTCTTAGCTTGCCACGATATTACCATAAATATGAAATCTGTGAAGCCCATTTGGCCATCCGTCCACCTCACACATGCACACACACACAAAAATAATCATCATTATAATGATAAATATAAGAAAAACAATGTTTATTTTGAATAAAAAAATTATGAGATTAAATTTTCTTGCACAGGTAGCCAAATAGTTACACTTAAATAGATATAAGAAAAACGATTTTATTTGGGGAAAAAAATGAGATTAAATTTTCTTGCATAGATAACCAAATACTTACACTTCAATGCTTATTGATATCAGTAACACAAGCTTCTGAACTATTCTCTGTTTCATGCAGACAGAATATGTATTGTACAATTAATATATGTGTATTTCTTTCAGAGTATGGTTCTGTAGTAGAACTAAGAATCAACACCAAAAGTGGTGGTGGTAAATTACCTGTAAGTAACCAACTGAAGGTACATCAACATATTATACTTCATTTTCCCCAGCCCAACCCAAACTCCTAATCTCCCAACCTTCCTCGTCTTCATATGTGCATTTCATCATTCATATTCTTAAAAACTTGAAGTACAAAATGTTATTATTTCATTTTAAGAAATAAATCTGTGTAGTTTCCTTTTTGGGGGGATTTAACTTGTATTTCCAGAAATAATTAAAATAAGAACTTTGAATATTTTGTTATGTTTTTTTTTTTTTGCATTCTCAACGATGAATGTTGCAGAAGGTGCGACATAGGTCTGCTTTTACCGACAGCAACAGCTTTAACTTTGTGACAGTTTTGTGATTAGCTCCATTTCTCAGTAACCATACATCATACATTTGATCCATACATGTCATCTTAACACGTCTCATGACCTTGACCTTGTTTTTGCAGTTCACTGACTTTAATTTACTTCAAAGTTTTTGTGGTTAGCTCTGTTTCTCAGTAACTATACATCATAGAGCAATCATATTAGGTCAAGGGAATGTACAAGTCAGCTTGACACATTTCACTTGACCTCATTTTAATGATTCACGGACTTTGTTAGATTTACATCAAGGTTTTGTTATTAGCTCCATTTTTTCGTAACGATACGTTATAAAGAACCATATGTACTCCACACATTCTGTCAGGGTATGTACATGTCAGCTTGATACTGGACCTCATTTTTGCAGTCCACCGACTGTTAAATACATGTCAAAGTCATGTGATTATCTCTGTTTCTTGATAACTATATACCATAGAGCAATCACGCTAGATCCACATGTTCATCAGGGAATGTACATATCAGCTTGACACGTCATCTTACGTTGACCTGCCTGTCATAGTCCACTGACTGTGTTAAATTTATGTCAAAGTTTTGTGATAGCTCTGTTCATCATAGAACAATTATATTAGGTCTTCATGTTCAATATATGTCAAATTTTGTGATTAGCTCCATTTCTCAGTAACTATATACATCATAGGGCAATCATATTGGGTCCACAGGTGCAAGTCAGCTTGACCTTGACCTTTTCATATTTCACTGACTTAAATTTATGTCAAAGGTTTGAGACTAACTCTCTTTCTCAGTGACTATACATCATGGAGCAATTGTACTAGGTCCACACATTGATCAGGGAATGTACATGTCAGCTTGACACTATCACATGACTTTGACCTCATTTTCATGGTCCACTAACTTTGTTAAATTGATGTCAAAGTTTTGTGATTAGCTCTGTTTCGCAGTAACTACACATCATAGAAGAATCAGTTAGGTGTACATGTTCATCAGGGAGTCTACATGTCAGCTGACCTTGATTTCATTTCTGTGGTTCACTGACTTTGTTAAGTTAATATCAAAGTTTTGCAATTTGCACTAATCATCAGCAACTACACATCATAGAACAATTAAAATGGTTCACACGTTCATCAGATGGTGTACATGTCAGCTTGAACCATACCACTTGACTATGACATCATTTCACATTCCATTGACTTTGTTAAGTTCACAATGGCAGGCCCTTTCCAGTTTAGGAGAATTGCAGGCGAGACACATTTGTTTGTTTTTACCTTGTTCAGTTCAGTACTGAAACTGTTCATACTTCAGCTTGTGTTTTATTTAAAAGTTCATAGTATTTGTTTTTGTCAATTCATCCCATTGGTCATTGTGGCTCTCCTTACCAGTTGTCTTCATTTTCATGTATTTCATCATTGTCATAGCTGTCATGCATTTTATTCATAAATTTCATTTCTACAGACATTTCAAATAAATGCTAGATTTTCTTCATGTTATGTCATTGCTGATTTGAAATTCCATCAAAATTTGAATCATTGTTGGTTATTTTTTAGGGAATTAGTTGGATGTTTTGAGTTATTTCCTGTTAAAGAATATTCTGAAGGATTTTTTTAGTTTAAAAATAATTGCAGTGTTAAAAATTACTGAAATTATATGATCAACATTACCTTATGACAAACATTTTATTGAAAAATGTTATAATTTTTATAGAACTTTGGTTTTGTGGTATTTGATAGTCCAGATCCAGTTCAGACAATACTTAGTCAAAAGGTATGTATAGTACACGTACTTAGGATCATGACAGTAAAACACCTCATGCTTTTACAACATCATTTTAAAGTTGAAATTTCAGTCGGTTTTACTCCAAATTGTCTAAGTATGTGAGTTATCTGAGGTAGATTAAGATATTATATAGGTTTTAATATCATATTGTGTTTTCGAGGTAAACAAGCTGGATTGTAAACAATGTTTGACTGTAGATTTTCTCATCTACCTTATTAAACCATTTAAACTCAATTTTGTATCAGTTGTGTCCCGAGGTAAATTGTTTCATGTTGGTAATTTTCATTTCTTTAGCAGTATACTTCAGCAGCTTAAAATCAACCAAATGTTTGTATTTACCGGTCTTATGCATGCAAATTAATTGTATTATTACCAGTCTGAAGAGAGAATTAACTTGTGATAAGTTATACCTGGCTATCCCAATTGAATCAATAAACAAGAGACAAGACAAAACAACGATAAGTTTTGTTAGTTTTTCCCCCAGAATTATACCTTTAGCTGATTGGTTAAAAAATGGCTTGGTTCATTTCTGTTCTGTTGATTGTTTGACACTATTGATAATTGTAACAGAATATTTAATGAGTTCAAATGTATGTAGATTCTCCATTTTTCAGAACAGCATATGTTCATGCTTTAGAAAAATTTTTGATAACTTGTCTATGTGTACATTTTCCAATTGTAGCCTATAAAATATAATGGTGACCATAGACTCAATGTAGAAGAGAAGAAAGCCAGAGGTGGAGCTGCTGGAGGAAGAGGAGGTCCACCACGTGGGGGGATGGGTGGAGGCAGAGGAACAGGCTTTGGCAGTGGCGGACGGGGTGGGATACGCGGTGGTGGTGGCGGAGGACCTGGGCCTGGTCCCAGGTCGGACAGAGGCAGCATGGGGGGTAGAGGGGGTATGTCAGGTCCAAGACGATAAACATTTGTAACTTGTTAATTGGTGCTTACAGAAGGTATGCAATTCTGACCTGAAAAAAAACATACAAAAATTGCACTTAAATGTGTAATTAGTCATATATTGTGACTGGTTGTGTTTTATTTATAGAATCGTGAAGATGCATTATTGTAATGATAATGTTGGGCTGGGGTTCCCATGACCTTGACTTTATATATATATTTATATCATTCCTCAAATGGTCTGATCAATGTTATCCAATTTATTGACTTTTGTACATAAGTGAGCGCAGAACGGGTCTCAGTTGGTTAGACATTGGTTATGCCGTAATTTATTTTGTATTAACAGAATTGCATATTTTCTTAGTGTTCTGAAAGTATGATTTGCTGAAAGTGTAATGTTTTTACCTTGTTCAATGCAGATACACAAGTGTAAAATAAGATTGTAGTAAATCCTTTTCTCTGTTGTTCTCATTTTATTTATTGTTCATTTTATAGAAAAAACAGAATTCTGTTGCAATTTTTTTTTTTCAGTTTTCAATAGCAGAGCAAGAACTATGCAAAGTTTTATATTATGAATCATGGGTTGTTCATTAGTACAACAGAAATGGACTGTAAATTGGGTCCAGAAATCCTGTGAACAGCTAATGATTATGTGTAGAAATCAAAAATATGTTCCAGTGATCTTAAGCAATAAGAGTGTCAATTTACCATTATAGAACTGCATTATCAAGCTGAAATATTTAAAATTCAGGATGGTGTGGTCTCATTTGCTGTTTAGACTGACCAGACAGTTACTTATCCATGCTTTGAATGAGAGAGTTGTGATAGAACATTGTATAACAAATCAAACATAGATTTGATACTTTGGATAAAACAATCATTAAACGTCATCATGAATCACTGTAGATATTCATTGACTGTTCACAGTATTTTATTGTAATTTATTATTGTATAAATGGCTACATTCCTGGTTGTCTAGTCCCAATACGTGCAGGGTTGGGTTTACCGGGTTTATTGCTTTAGCTACTTCTGGCTCAAATCTTTTTATCTGTGTTCTGTTTTTCACCCTCACACATTGGAATACTGAACTGTAATCCTTGATTGTACGTTTTTCTTTTGTATTGTGTCAGCAGGGTAGCTGTGTGATATTTCAGTCCCCCGTTTATTTATGACTCAAAACTTACAGGAATTCAAGTGCTATCAGCAGATAATCTGCTTCTAATACCAGTGTTTGCCAAAGACTTTAATAACTATTATGGAACAATATTTTATACGTTAAAAAGATGCCATTAGTCTTTCATGTTGAAAATCTCATTATTTAATGAATATATATTAATTATCTAGAGCAGTAAGGTCAGAAGCCTAATAGAAAAACATGCTCAATTTTTTCAGAAGATTAGCTTAGAGTAGATTGGAAATTAAATTCCTGAAATTCTTTGACATGAAAAAGTAGACAGGCTATTGTAGTGTAAGAATACATTATAGGAATAAATTTTTGACGATTTAATTGAAACATATATTTTTGGCCAGTGGACTGTTACATGCATTTATCTTGTATATTGCATTTATATTACAAAACTGAAAACAAATCCTAACACTGTATAGTATTTATTGTTTGTAGTGTAGGTGGTTTGTCTTACTGCTCTGGATAGTTGTTAACATGTATTGCAGCAGAAAGCTGCTTTGTGATTGTATGTACAGATGACATCGTAGTCAACATGGTTCCCAGTTTACTTGTAAAGTTTCATTTGTATTGTCTCCCTGCACATGTTTTCAAAATAAAATAAAAAAAATTCCTAGGATTTTTAATACAGTGTTTGTTCCATATTTGCCAGATCTAAATTTAGAGCATGAAAAAATGCCCTCGAGCTACATAAAATCAATCTTTAGATTCTTATCCCCTCCCTCCCCATTGTTTCTGCTTCAGTTTCATATTTATTTTACATTTTCAAATATTTCTTTAAATTCCTATCAGTTTTAGTGAAAATCAGCAAAAAATATAAAAAATCCTTCCTCTCCCACATATTATTGAGGAAGAGAATCTAAGAATTAATTTTATGTGGCCTTATTTATATGAAACAAGGGAATTGCTTGCATAATTTGTCCAGACGTAGGGATAGCACTTTTTATCCCCTCGCCCAAGGAAGTTGGGGAGGGGATATAGCGTTTTGCCCATCCGTCCGTCTGTCCGTTAACTGTAACTCTGGTTAAGTTTTGTGTTGAGGTCTGGATCTTCCATACTACAAGGCATACCTCAGTGATATTTGGCCAGGTGATGCATCTTGGACATTAAAGTAGCGTCAGGTGACAGTGATGTCAATTTGACCTAGATTT
>JAOXYJ010000037.1:2046731-2060160 GCA_028566555.1 Lithophaga nigra
TTAGTGTATCATTTGTTACAAATACACAAAAATTATTGAAAAATTCGCCGATCAGCGAATTACCGGGAAGGGTTTACGTGCTTATATTTTAAGATATCTGTGCCAACTCCCCGGGCCAACTCCCTATGTGAAAAATTTCCTGTTCTTCACAAGAAATTTGAAACATATAACCTGTTATAACTAGAGATGGAAAATTATAGTACCCTACTCGTGGCACGAATAATTACGTCTGCGTCTCATGGCCAAGAGTACAAGTTGATGTTGAATACAAAAGGAAGAGGAAAATTTAGTTCATTATATCAGTATCTGTCAAATTCTGTTAATTAGAAAATTTCATTCAACATTTGAAGTCATTTTGTCTAAATAGAAGATTTATTTAAGTACATCAAGCTTCAAATTTGCAAAAAGACAATTTTATGAATTTTAAAAATAAATACACATAGAGTGTGTCATGCAAACGATATTGCAGTATTTTTTATTTTACAAACGTACTTAGAAAAAAGTATAAATAATGTCCTTTTTCTTTCATATTTCTCAGCCTTCATCACAGGAATTCGTTTATTTGTTTTTGTTCGCAAACCAAGTAAATTTAAACCTTAAAATCGAAAAAATATCGAGAGATATGGTTATGAACAGGGTCTTCAACCTGTAAATGTGTATTGAGTGTACCCTTTATTTTAACGTGGTCCTGTGCCAGTATTGATTTATGAATGACCCGGTTAATCAATAGATGAAGTTAACCGTTCGTCGTAAGAAATGGCAACATTAATTACAAATTTTCAAGATATATTTATAATCATGTATTTTGCACAATACAGTGACTTAAAAATTACGTTATATTTTTCAAAAAGATAATAAAAAGTGAATAAATAAATAAATAATTAAATAAACATACAAATAAGAGGCCTATTTAAAATACAAAATAATAGTTTGTACGCAAATCTCACGCATTAAATATTTTTGATACAAAATATGTATACATACAAACAAGAATATAGAATCCAAGCAGAGTTATTACAATTTAATTTTGTTTTTCACTGAACATTCCAAATCAAAATAGTTTTTGATATTTAATAACACGTTATATCTGGGAGTAAAATATATACGTAAGTATATACGTCCCTGGTTATATTAATTCAATTCTTTAAATGATTTTACATATCAGTGTACATTGCTGCTTTTAATAAAAAATAACATTTTCTGTAATGCTTTAAGAATATTTCAGAATTTACATTTTTTATGTAAATATTTGTGATATACTGAAATATCGTAAACTTATGAGACGTATCTGTAAGCGTTGATTGGCCTGCATCATTCAAGATACGTCACTTGTAGGCGGAGCTAATGATTGTCATTAATTTCGTCCTATGAAAATCGACTAACTACTGTGTTTATCACTTGTTTCATGTAATAGTAGGGGACAATATAAGTTCAGTTGACAAAACAGAAGTTTAGTGTCTAAGGAACTTTTGCGGAACATAAACATCGGTAAACATTGTTCTTTTTTAAATTTGAAGTTCAACTTAATGTGCAATATGAGCGATTCGGATGAGAGTCGGTCACCGGGACAACCTTCCACTGAACAATTGTTAGATGCAGTTCGGGGTGCAGATCCCTCAGACGCTAAAGTTGGTGATGTGGATGTTAAATTTCCGAAACAAATTCAGGATGCTGTGTCTCAGGTTCTTAAAGGATACGACTGGTCCCTTGTACCAATGCCACAACGTGGACCCAACGGTGAAAAGAGAAAACCACATATTAAGAGACCTATGAACGCGTTTATGGTATGGGCTCAGGCTGCTCGAAGAAAGCTAGCAGACCAGTACCCCCATCTTCACAATGCAGAACTTAGTAAAACGCTGGGAAAACTCTGGAGGTAAGTACTTAATACTCGTACTTGTTATTATTATTCATGTTTTTATTTTATTTTATTTTTTTTATTTATTTATTTATTTTTTTCGTGATTGTGGTCTTTCTACCTTTTTGGAAGGACATGAGATTCGGAACTTCACGACATACCTTTCGCTATATTACAAGCATCTATTATTTTCACCATTTTTCGTAACCATATAAAACAATGCAAAGAAATAACTAAACTGCAGTAAATGTGCTGACCAAAATTTGAACCCAGTTATTATTGACACAAAAAGTTGTAGCAGTTACAATGTAAGCTCTTTGCCAAAGTAGAAAAACCCGTGTCTATGCACTGTTGCATGTTTCATTTATTTGAGTTTGGACCGGTCATCATACTTTACGATGCGGAAAACTACCACGAATAGTTAACCTTCTAAACTCCCAGGCTAACTTCGTATGAAATTTATTTTTCATACTCGGGATTTTCATCGCAAACCGAAAGATACCCGTAAATCTGTCTGAATGAGTGGAGTGCAGATATCTATTATCTGTCAAATTTCCCTGATAATGAAAACTTGTTCGGAAATTTTGAACACAGACTGGAAGTTTTACAAACCTTTAGAAGACAGGAGTAACATTTTTTTTAAAATCGAGTTGATATGCAGAATTTACGGGAAAATATTCCTAGAGTTCGGCTATGTGTATTTAGTTATGTATTTACCACAGCTTACTGTCATGTTAATTTTAAAAGGCTTCTGAATATATGTGTATTTTTTTAAACAGAAATGAAGATCAGATCTTTTGATTATATTTGCAAATTAAAAAACCTGCGGTAAACGTGATCATAAATATATCGTAGTGCTTTCTGTCTGCTTAAATTAAGCGGAGACAAATGTGCATGTTGTTGACACAACTTTGTTTTTGTTTTTCTAACATTTAATTGGTCACATCTTCAAAATACATACAGCATTTATAATAACAAGGTTATGCTAGAAAGCAGAGGTGTAGTCAGCCCCTGTATCAGGTAAACATGCTTTTTCTGCTTTTAAAAAAAATTGGGTTGCTCCATGACACTTAGCAGAAAGCCGAAGTCCTGTGGGAATTGACTGCAATATGCATTTTAAGGACATTAATTAATTTGAATCAGTCGTAGTGTATGCAACTTGTTTGTCAGCAGTGTTTAACGTCATCGCTTCAGTGGCCCGTTAGGATGACTTACAATTACACTTGATAATTTATCATGAAAATATGTGTACTTAGTTGACCTCTAAAGATAAATATTAATTAAAAATCATAAATCACCAGACTTTTTATTTCTTCCGTTAAAAACTACTTTAAAATGTAGATCACTATACATCTAACATTGTGAATATTTGTGATCTTTTTGTCAACACTGTCGAAATTTTTAATTTTACAAAGCTTACTGGCTGCACTGAATACTTAAAACTTTGTTACTTTACTTTAAGCATTTCCTCTTCTTTAAGTACGGAAACTCGAAGTAAGCAATACACTTAAATGATGCATAGCATTATTATGTGTGACAAGGCTAAAAATACTTTGTTTTATTTCCGTGTAACAAATCATAAGTTATACAACAATTTCTGGCTTATAGAGGAGGCTTCAATTCAGCTTTAAAAAAAATGACCGTAATTGTTATTATTTTTTTTGTACATTGTACGGATGAATTAAGAACAGTTTCAATTCTAAAATTATAAACGTCAATCATAAATAAAATATCAGAACTCCCCTTTAAATGTACTTTAAATGATAAATTGACAAGGTCAGGCTATAATTAGAGTAAGATAGAACGGTAATTAAGAAATCCCTCAAACAAGGAAACAGAAATGATACCAGTCAATCACTTCAGTCTGGTTTACCGTCGAGTTGCAGATTTAGAATATTTACGTCACGGTAGTCGATGACTTCATCAGCTTGGGGTTATTTCCTTGTTTATATACATTATGTTGAACCGCACCAGACAGTAGCTGCTTAATTTATCATCCATGACAATTAAAATGACGGTCCATGTGAATTCATCTTTTTCGTTATTTTCAGTACAGGTACATTTTTATCAGAGGCCGACAGATCGCAGCTCGTCAGCCCATGGCCTCTGCTGTTTTTTGCATGGAAATTTCTGATAAAAGACTGTTTTTCACGAACGTGTGAATCTTACTCGCGTAAATATTTTTTTTAAATTATACAAAAAACGTTTTACAAGATCTACTGTTCAAAACAAATTCCATCATTTTGCAAGATCTACTACATAAAATAAATTCCCTTGTTAAGTTCAGATGAATTCTGATATTTTAAAACCGTTTTAATCGTTTTCGTATATTTGAGTTGCAATATCCTTGTGCAAACAAATATTTATCATTTAAGACTATCTGATACAGGAGAGCTGGATAAGAAATCAATTGTGTAAACAAATCTTGTGGACAAACGGTTTACTTATCAAAAATCAAAATTTAAAGTTTGTTTTGGACAAATTTTCTTGTAATAATCATGTCACTCTTACAGTTTCTAATCTATCAATGTTTGTAAAAATTGTGCAGCAATTATTTACTCAGTCGACAAGACCAATGTTGACATGTACCGGACAAAATGGCCGTAAGCCTACACCGCCTTTTATCTGATGATTTATTATGAACCAATTCAATAATCAGTCGTTGATTGATCCATATTTTTTGACAGCTAATGGTGTGATAAAATATACTGTTTTCGCACATTTTCTCTGTTCTCGTTTTTGCTTGGCCGAAATGTACGGGGAGCCTCTCCTTTTTCATATTTCTGACAGATAATTGTTATAAAATGTATATTTTGCGCTTCTTGTCCAGACTTACTTGAATCTGTCCCAGAATGGAAAAAAAATTATCTTTTAGTTTGCTTTCTTAAGATTTTCAGTTGATTAAGAAATACTGAAGAAAACTGCAAACTATAAACTAACAGAGGGACCAGTGTCAAATGAAAGAATGAGAATCTAAGCAATAACTTCTTTGGCCTAAATAACCTCATTACAATAAGTATAATTTTTGCGGGGGAGATGATTTTAGTACACTGTAGTGCGGTCACCATAGACTATTTCCGGTATAAATACTGTTCCCATGTCGTGACTTTTCACACTTTTTACAGTTTTCGTGGGACTAAACCACAGACTGACAAACGGAAACATCATCTAAATTAATCGTACAGTTTTATAGCTGTTTAAGAAGTCAAGGCTACTGACCGGATCCATCGGCCATGTCTTTTTTGCATAAAATAGCATATTCACTGTGTTTTAAAAAATGGCCCTCTCAAGTTTTTTATGGCTAAAAAAAGCAGTAGAGTCAAATGATGTGCACCATGCACTTCCAAAACGTCGTGAAAGAATTTAAATTTTAATTAACTTGTCAAGAGAACATACACGATCGTTTTTAGTTACATACCATAGAGATGACAATCCGGACATACATACTATAGAGGTTCACAGTAGAAGTGCTTTTCTCATATCGTTAGTGAACAAAAATAAAAATTTTCATGATTTTAGTATTACTAAGTTTATGTCATATATATTGAATTAAATGCATCTAAAGTTGAATAAAATAAACTGAATTTTATTTGTTCTTCTGACTTTGAACAAGTGTCCCCTCATAAATTTAAAAATAAAAGTGACAAATCTAGATTTCCCATGAAAATGTCAAGTCAAAAACAAGTATATTAATGAATGATAGATAAATTATCAACATTTGCAATGCACATGTCAGAATGTTTGACAAGAAATATATTTTACAAAGTTGCATGAACATTTTGACGTCATCCTGTGACACTTTTTGCTGAATTAATACAAGATCCATCAAAGATATGTATTACATTTAAATTCAATTAAATAAGATGCTAATAAATAATGTGTTAGGACTTTTAAGTATGAATTTTAATGAAAACCTGTGATAAACAAAGAAAACATGTACGTAGCAATCAAACATTCCTTTTTGGTGAGAACCTATAAAAGATCCCATGTGATTTTTTTGTCCTGATAGCCATTCTATAAAGTCCGGAAATAAAACAATTACTCTCATCATATATATATATATGTATATAACCTGGTCAATGAAACTATATTTTTTATATAGCGTAGTTAGTCGAGTTGTCTAGGGCGCTGGACACAGTGCAGGAGATGGAGCCATAGATGTCACACCAGCGCGAGTTCAAATCCCGCTGAGGGAACATTCACTTCTAACACTGTTGGGTTAATTTTCAGGCCTTATATATATAGATATATATATATATCAATTTTATATTATTTTATTTAATTTTATTTTTTGTAGTTTCTGGCTTAAATGTTTACATTAATGTCTCTGTTGTGATGTGTGAATATATAGTAATTGTTTCTTCTTTACAGATTACTTAACGAGGAGGAAAAACGACCATTTGTTGATGAAGCCGAGAGGCTTAGAGTGCAGCACAAAAAGGATTACCCAGATTATAAGTACCAACCTAGACGGAGAAAGCCACTAAAAAGCGCAAATGGAGGATCTTCGGAGAACAACAACATTCCTCCGGGCATCATGTTCAAAAGTAATTCATGTATAGGTGGGGGCTCTCCTGGCGGTATGAGTGATGGCGACTCTAGTGACTGTTCGAACCATAACCCGAATGGACCACCAACACCACCCACTACACCCAATCAACAAGAATATATGAAATGTATGGCCGAAAAGATGAGAAGAAATTTACCAGGTAATAAGACTAAAACAAAATACCGAACATAAACATGATGACTATTATCAACCGTTACGATTCTAAGTTTTGTTTGCATGTTATTTTTTCGAAGCTTTAATTTGTATTGAAGAATCACACAAGTTGTCTTTTGGTGTAACAAAAGGTTTTATTCAAGAAATATGTTGCTGTCACTGACCGAGTCGCACGGTTCAAGCAAAATATTAATAACCAATAAAATCTGTGTAAAAATTACATTAATAATATAAATATATACATTCATCAAATACGAAGTCCATTGCTAGTGCACGTGTACCACCTCATGTGTAGCTTTATGTTGAAATTGACCAGCAAATTCATATTGTAAAGAGATTTCAGTGAGATTTGATAATAATAGTAAAAAAATTGGAAAGTCCCTTTCGGTACAGATAATTTTTACATATTGGTAATAGCTGGAGATTATTGGCTACCTTTACAAAATAAATAAAGCACAATGATAGTTTAAGGTATTTATTTGGAAGATCTAATTGTTACCAATCATTCACCAGAGACAAACGAGACTCGAAGGCACCCAAATGTGCAGTCTAATCTGTAGAATGCCTTCACAATACCTTTACCATAGCTTGGACAATTTTCAAATGACAAGCAACTTAAAAGCTTTTGTATTACCAAAAAGGGGGGAGACAAGAACTTAACAAAAGAGAGTCTGAACGATGTTATATAATCAACACAATTTCATTAATGAAAACACTTCAAGATAACACAGCATGCTTCATGATAGACCTACAAGATTATTTGATGTTGACATGCTCGAAATTTATAAAAATGCGTTAGTTGCTAGTCTTGTATTAATGAAATTCGATATTTTTGCAGGGTCACATTCAATAGACTTCACAAGTTATCCAGGAGATGTTCCCGGAATAATAGAAAGCTTCGAACCAAATGAACTTGATCAGTATTTACCACCAAACGGCAGCCATTTACAAGACCAGTACAGTTCTGTGTATGGTCAAACATCCGTCCCATGTACAACATCAGCGTGGTCTACAAATTATCAGCGACTCAATGGAGGCATGTCTCTTTCATCTTATTCAGTGGCACAGAGTAGTGATCTTTCATCGCCATATGACTTGTCAAATCATCCGTCCCCAGCAAATAGTTCTCAAAATATGCATAGTCCATCTTACCAAAGTTCCAGTACAAATGACTCGTGCAAATACCTGGATGATGACCGTAACACGACAATCAAACTAGAACCTGCGCGACAGAGACAAAACCCAAGACAGTTCGAGACTTATGACGTCTCACCGCCTCCTCCGCGTTACCCTATTGAGCACACCAATTATTCATCTGCTTCACCAAATTCATATCCAGCAACCACAACGTCCGGTTCGCCTACGTATCAGTATCTCAATGTGTCCCGTCAGATGTACAATCCTGCCATTCCTGCGGCTGTTCCTGCTGACCAACAATGGAACAGATATACGTGAATTACATAATATTTTCATTTAAAACATTTGTCAATATTCATTGTTGCAAATATTTATTAACTTTTTTTCTTTTGAAAACAACTATTGCATTATGAATGAATGTTTCTTGTCGATTTTCTGAAAAGAGAGAGAGAATGATTTTTATTTCATATTTTGAATGAAGGAAACTTTTACAAAGTAAAAGTGGCATTATTTATTACAATC
The DNA here is from genome assembly GCA_028566555.1 of Lithophaga nigra. Classification (NCBI taxonomy): domain Eukaryota; kingdom Metazoa; phylum Mollusca; class Bivalvia; order Mytilida; family Mytilidae; genus Lithophaga; species Lithophaga nigra. The sequence continues at coordinate 2,054,972 of JAOXYJ010000037.1, forward strand.
AGTTATTGAGGTTTGATGTCTGTAGTATTTCATCCATTAATGTGATTTGTAAATCCATGCAACCTTTGTTCTATACGATGTTGGTGCTAATCACACGAAAGGTGCTGTTTAATCACACTTTTAAACAAGTAGTTTCTATTGTATTTACCTCAGTTTTTGGTTTGAGGGCATATTTAAAACATTTCTATGCATTTTGAGGAGAAATATGCAAGTTCAGTGAACAAGTGCAACGGTAGTTTATGTTATAATATGACTGTTGAGCAGATCTCGATCATTGTATAATAGTTATAGCTTACTTTTAATATTTTGTACATTTTTGATGAGTGTATATATTGTAAATAACATTTGATATCAGAATTAAAAACCTGAATAATTTAATTGTACTTTTTGCTTCTCTTTCACTCAGTTTAGAACTTGGATACATTTTCATATCGCACATGTTTTAGGAGACACTAGCCATTCTAAATATAAATTCGCTTTTCTATGGGTTGTCTGAAGCTTCCAGGTAGTGTGCATTCTTTGTTTTCTCACAAGCACCTACATAATACTTAGCATTAAATCTCTTATGATAAAGAATACATCTATCAAAAATGAAACAAAGGAACGAAGTATAAACTAAGTGACGGGAGTGGAAATACAGATCTCTGCTGCTGGTTTCAGTGACTACAATATTTCTCAATTCGAGATGGTTCATTCGTACGTTTTACCAAAAACTATTTCGAGAATTTATTTCTCTAATGGTTTTAATAAAAATATTCGAAAAATAAACTCCGAATACAAGACTGACGGGAATACAAGGTAACAATTTAATCAGCTTTTGGTCCGTCGATTGTTTAGCTTGAAAATGGAAAAAATATGTGTGAAGAATTTAAGAAAAATCTGTTACCGTGCTTTCGCATCTCATGCCCTGTTTCCACTCGTACAGCTTTGTTTGGTATGCTTGTCTATACAGTGGTATTTAGAATAAGGATTTCACTGTACATTGGTACATTATTTCCATAGCCCTGTATCAGCATGTTGTGTGCTGGGGTGTCGCATTGTATTCTATCAAAATTTTCAAGGCATCATTCATATTATCTTATTCATATTTGGTATCGGACACTATGTCGTAACTAAGCATGCTTTTACCAATCAACAAAGTGCGATATGTATATACTTTTCTTGGATGAATATTGCTACAAAATGCCAGCCTTGTCAGAACATTAGAGTCACCTCAGACTGTGGACTCAGAAATGTTTAATCCGGGCAGTACGACTGGTGACACGGAGCACCTGATGTCACTTCCTGTTTTCCTGTTGGAGTTCGTAGTGTCCAACTTTAGTTTTTGGTGTTGTGTCTCCGTTTGCTTCCTTGTGTGTTGTTGTTGTTTGATTCTTTGTTCGTAGTCTTTAGAGTGTTTTATTTGATTCAGTGTTGATAGCGGTCTTGCCGTGTCATAGATAGATGATTTGGTGAACTTCGGTTATCTTCTTATTCAATTTCACAGATTGCTGATATTTTGGTTAATATTTTTATATACCATGGTCTGACTACCTTTTTAAAATTAATTTTCTGATAACAAAATATGATCTCATTCGATGAGGAAAAAATAGAACCTCTATTTGCTAACACAAATACGAGATGAAAAGGGGGAATACAACACTAGTAAACAACACAAGAATCAAACACAAACTATAACGTCTGCATAAAAACATACACATGAAAACGGAAATACAATCAGACACTAATAAACATCTAGTAGACATAAAGCTGAAATTCAGGCACGTGCTTCCGAGATAACATCTGACAAAATTTTGTAATCATCAAATGTACGGAACTAAAGTTAATGCATGGATGCCAAAATATAACCCATTATGACCAGTGACCTTGACCTTTGACCTAATGACCCAAAAGTAATAGGATTTTTCTCCCACAGGAAAAGCATCTGATCAAGCTTGGCCAACATTGTATACAAAGAACTCAAGTTAATGCACAGAAACCATGTTTCTCTGATATATCTATTTATAGTAACGGTGACCTTGACCTTTGAGCTGGGAACGTCAAAATCAGTAGAGCTCTTTCCTTTCCATGGAGTTACAACTCACCAAATTCGGTAAACATCGGATGGACAGAACTAAAGTTCATGCCCGGAAAACAGTTGTTGACTCCTTCCGGCCACTATCAAACTAATAGCCGAGTTTGACTTCGAATTTCAAGACTGCCATATCATGGAACACAGCTTAACATTTGACCCTATGGTAAATGTGCTTAAAACATCTTTCTTTCATGGAAACGACTGAAACATTTAAACCAAAAATATTCATAAATGAACACTGGATGGTGCTTTACCAATTCCTATTTATTTCGATCAGAATTGCAAGATGACCGATACCTTGAAAAATAGTTTAACGTTTATCCCCACGAAAAATCCATTAAATTCAACTGTAACAATGAAACCGAACGATTGATTGGATGGTCCTGCACACCAAGTATGAATTTTTCGTATCAGTCAGGGAGAATATCTTGGAAACAGCTGAGTAAGGCTACTCATAAATTATAGTCTTCCATGAAGTGTTTTTGTTTGTTTGTTTGGTTTTTTGGGGGGGGGTTTTTTTTCGTTTGTTTGTTTTTGATTTTTCCCTGATTTGACTTCTGAGACATAGACGTAGTTTATATATAATTGGTCAGTTTATTACCAAGGCTACGATCAGCTTCTGATTACGTATATCTGCTAGTTTATTAACTGATACATTAATCATGTCGGACAAAAACATTTTAATAAATTGTCAAATATTTCGGCTCCGCACTACTTTGTTACTTCTTACCTGAGCTAGAAAAGGAACCGGTGTGATCATGTATAACCCCAATAGCTAGGTCTGAAGAACAAAATACGCGAGTTTCAAAGAAAACATCATTTTCCTGCAACAAAGACAGACCAAACTTTGAGAATTTTTTGTTGTTTCTGACAATATGTACAATCTCAGGCTGTATTGTAATCGTCAAACTTTTTCTCTTCACTTTGTGTGTAAAATAAGCAAAAAGCACGGGGCAATGAAACCATACTATACCACTGTGGTAGGAACAAAAATTGCCTCCAAAGAAACGAATATATACCTATTATTTATATTTCAGTTGGAAAATCTGTGAATTTTTTCAAGGAAGAATGATGAACTAATATGAATGTCAAAATGGTCTTGAAACAAACTTAAAAGCTTGCTTTTAAAAGAAGAAAATATTATTTTGTACAGTCAAATTCATTTACAAAGGAAAATAATACAGAGGGTAAAGAAGCATTTTTATATGAACCTTCAGTTCTTGGTTTTAGTCTAGCTATATCAGGCAAAAAAGTACTGAAATATGTTTGTTTGTAACTATTCTTATAAACTGAGAAATTATCATTTGACTTGTCACAAATGTCGTCGTTCCTACTTTACAACACTCTTTATAGTACAGATGTATTTTCATTTAATATGTGTGCATATATGACCACTTAATGGAAATTTTATAATTGCTAATAAATGTTGCATGAAAATTTGAATATTTTTCACATGACATTTATGTGAAATGGAAGACAGTCAGGAAAGCTATTTCCTAAAACTGGGTTCTGTCACCATCTTGTTTCATTTAACATAAATGTCATAAAATCCTCATTGAAATTTTATAATTACTTTCATTTCTGAAATGTTATTGTCTAAATGCACTTCAGTGAAATAGATACGAACAAAAAGAAATATGCGAACTCTTTGACAGCCAGTTGTGTGGCGTAGATCAAATGTGCGCATTTTGTCCGTATGTGTGAATGGACGATGCATTAGAAGGAGACGAGGAAAAACTACCACTGTTCGCATGTTTTCAAAACACATTTGCATGATTTCGGTCTTCGGTAATCTCCATGTTTTAAAAATTTGTAGTAAGTTTTCTTTACTCGTTCGTCTATATTAAGTATGGAGATCCCTACATTCTGTTAGTTCTTTATACAAAGTTCTTTATACAACACAAAAACGAAAAAGTAAATGAAGGTGACCTTGAGCTTCTGTATTCCTGTTAGTGTCTTTACACACAAGGCAATACGAAGGGAGCAACATTTGGATTAAGAAATACTTAGCCTTCCGGAGCACCTGATGTCACTTCCGGTTTTTATTGGAGTTTGCATTGTTGTAGATTTAGTTTTTGGTGTTGTGTCTGTGTTGCTTCCTCGTTAATTTGTATAACCGTTGTTAGTTTGTTGGTGATGGTTATTTCTTGTCATATGGATATACGATTTAATGAACTTCGGTAATGTAACTACTCTGGGTTTGCTGCAGAATATACACCAACGATATTGCTATAATTAATGAAGGGCAAAAACCCTTGATACAAGTATTTACAATAAGCAGGGATACGGCGTGATTTAATGTAACTGTTTAAAACATCTTAATAATTTGTAAGAATATTGCATTCGAGATTTATATATATCTAGAACAATTGTGATTGTAGAAATGCTAGTTTGGTGTTAATAAACATTTTAGCGGAAGATACGCAACGTTTGGCCGACAGTTCTTGAATATTCTGATACAAAGAAGAATTTTTAAGACAAGTATGAAAATTTGCCAATGAAATTGGATTTCCAGAATGGATAATTATCTTTTTTAATTCACGATATTATATATAAACTCTTGTTGTATTTTAGTCTGTGCCTACAAAGGTCGTTAAGGCCCAATATCTGCCCCATATTTGGACTGAAAATCGAAAGTGGAAAGGGCCGCTTTTTTCATGTTTATTATTATTATTATTATTCAGGGAGACGTAGTTATTATGGCACTGTAAGGATGACTATTTTTCGTGTGTTCAAAATTCAACAAATCACTTAAATTTTCTTGACTTTTGACCCATCTTTCTCAATTTTTAATATGAGCGCAGCGAAACTTAACACCGTGAAAGATATAACCATTAAAATATCTTTTGTTGTTTGCCCGAGCACGCTTTTGTTTCAGCCCAAAACTGTTTTTAAAAAAAGTGAATTTTAAGGAAATTCTCCAAATTCTTTAAAATGTCATACATGTATTTTGAAAATCGTTAATACTAAGAAATGTAACAAATACATCAGAATAAATTCTATATTATGATAAGCCATCATATTAAAACATTTAGCAGGTCTAATAAAAGAACTGGGGATTAACAATACGACAGGCAACCCCACTTACACTTTAACATCACTAACAAAAGATGAA
>JAOXYJ010000037.1:2189412-2199979 GCA_028566555.1 Lithophaga nigra
TAACTCCAGAATAGTGGAATGATTTTTTAAAATATTCAGTGTTTGGTCTAGGTAAGAAGATGTCTCCATTTGAATTGAACCTGGAGAGCTGAAAAACCAACCAACCAAAAAGAACCAAAAGCAAAAAATAAATAAATAAATAAATAAAACAAAATAAAATATACAACAACAACAACAACAACAACAACAACAAAAAGTTAAAAACTTTGAACGAGATTTGTGCTCGAAAAAATGACATTGCAGCCATTTTCTAATACACTCTGGGGAATGATATATATTAAAAACAGTACCTCAGTCTATCTTTTGCCTCTTCGAAACTTTCAGTGTAGAAATACACATCTTGAAAAGTAGTAATGAGGCATTCTTGTTTTGATGTCCTTACTGGTTCAAATGCGATTTTTGTAGCCCTGTCTGTCAAAGCATGCTGTAATTAAAATATATAACTGATTCAGAGTTACTTTAGAATTTAGATTTCTGCTAGTTCCTGTTCTAATAAAATAATATGAGCTTAAAAGACTAATCAGATCATTCCAAAACTTTTGCAATATCATTATGGAATTTGTTTATTTTTAACTTAATCATCGTTTCCCCCGTTCCCCGACGTGCAGACAATGACTATGTACCCTTTTAAAAATTATAATATGATCGGGTTCCGCGTAATATACAAAAGCTGGCTTTTCTGCAGTTGTTTACTATTGTTCCGTCAGTTATGTTGTTTTTTTTTTGTTTTTGTTTTGTTTCTTTGTGCTTTCTGTTATACACTTCCAATTTGATATCTATCATTATATTCAAAATACTAATTACGGTTTTTAGTTCTTATATATAGACTTTCTTAACACTTTAATAGTTTACTAGATAAGATGACCCCAAAGTAACAGCATACAACAATAAAAAATCCTTCAGACAATATACAGGTTCTAAAAACAGCGAATATTTAAGGGACCTTGATTTTTCAATTGATTATAGAACTTGAAAGAATAAAAGGCAATCGCTAAATACATTTAATGTGTTATAATCAGGATATAGCTGTGTTGTGAAGTTTATGAATACTTTGTAGAAAGATCTCAATACAATGATATGGCTTCTTCCAGCTCCGTCACGGGTGGAATCTATAAGCATCAAATTCGGCGATGAAAACTACCAGTGTACTTGTTTACTCCGCTTCAACACGCAAACGGTAAGTTCCATAAAACTTCTACTTTAAAGTCCATTTGCGATGCTATCCGACCTAATTTCTCGTATGTTTTACCTGAAATTTCCAAATTTGGTGTATAGATTCTAAGCGGTTATACCTAACTTTTTGCCTAAATATGTTTTCGTATTTATTGCGTAGTAAATGCTCTGCACAGTATGAAAATTGCAGATTTTCGTCTCATGTAATCAAATGACAGTCTTTTAGGTAAATCCATTGAAAGGGGTGTTTGGTTAGATATCGATGGTACACTCGTTCCTGATACCCGGTGCACCTGAATCGCTTTTAATTTAACACTGATAGATATGGTGATATACGGTTGAATGATTTCAATAGGTGTGTGCTGACAACCCTTACTGAGGAAGATTCTACTGTGCCATTTAAATTAAGATGGAAATATTTACCGTTGAAATATAATGTTGAAAATGTTAAACTATGTTTTCTTGAAATTAACAGAATCAAATTTAAAATAGAAAACAGGTTAGGTTAGGTATTACTCTTGTTTTTACTGCGTAAAAATATTTCTGAAATAAAATCAGAAATAAACGAATGCGAACTAAAAATCCATTAATTGTGCGCAAATACTTTAATCGTTCAGGTAGGCGCATTCTTTAGTTTTAAAGATAAACTGTTGGAATATTGCAACAGTATTTTGACCTTAATCGTAGAACATTCGTGAAACGAGCAAAGAATTTGTGTTGGACAAAATTCCACCAAACATATTATTCAGTTACACATTGTAAATAGCCTGAAACTAAAACTAGTATCTGCCTGTATCAAATTATTTTTCAGGCAATTCAATTATGTGTCAGTAATTTTATTGACAAACACATTGAAGCAAACAAATATATTCGGTATGGAAAATTTCTTATCAGTGGCATGTGATATAGGCTTTTCCTTAGCAGTGGCATGCAGTATATGAAGCTTGAAATTGTATAACATCGGCTTAACATTATTAGAGTTAAGCGTTATTATGGAAAAACAAAATCGTCATTATAGTAAATGTGAGGAATGTAATTCTCAAATTTCAAATTGGTTTCGATATTTATTTCTATATTTAATGGAAATAGAAGTATAAATACAAACTGTTTTCACATTATAGCAATTTTGTTCTTGTGGAATAATTACGGCTCTTGCAGTATAATTACGGTAGTGATAACTTTACAGATATAATGATGTAGCAGTTACCTGGTGATTGAAAAAAAAAGTTTTTGCCATTCTTTTGCGTTTACTTAATCGCTAAAGATAGAATAACTACAGATTTACTGATTTTTGTATTAGTGCATCTGCATTTACAAATGTGCACACTTTGTGCTGACATCAGTAGAAAATTTTCACGTAAAAATACTGTGAAATTCCTGTGAAATTTCATGGTTTCATAAAAAAGACGGTGAAATTTACCCTTGAAAAGACCGTGAAAATATGACAGAGTCATATAGTATCTTGAAAACACCGTGAAATTGTGAAAGTCAGTAAAAAAATGTGAAAAAAATATTTCTTAAGATATATTGAAATATTTGAATATTTTAGAATTCTCAAACCTTGACAATTTCGTGAAATTTACTTATGTATAGGACCAGTCCATTGGTGCGACTTTGAAAATTGGAATTTCTCCTTTGGAGAAACTTCTTTGGGCAAAATTGTGATTGTTTTATTCTCCTTACATATAAAATGTACTCTTTGATTATAAAAAGTCAGATTTTGATGATAGTTTTCCTTTTTTATTTCAAATGCGTCTTAACATTACTCGAATATTTGATTTTTTGCATTATTGGTATATAAAGTGTAATTTGAAAATTAAAATTTCTCCACTAAGATACAATCTTTAGGCAAATCTTGATTATTCCTATTTCATGTACTTTTCAGTTCATAAACAACCAAATTTTTATGATAGTTGCATTACTCTAATATTTAGTTTTATAGCTTATCGATATTGGTAGTGCAACTTTGAAAGTTGAACTTTCTTCTCTGAGGATACTGCTTTGACCAAATCTTTATTTTCTCACCTTTCATATTTCATGTACTTTTGGACCATTTTGATAGTGGTTGCCCACATAATGTCAATTTTGTCCTTACATTACTTTAGTATTTGATGTCATACATTATCGGTATAGGAAGTGCTACACTGAAAAGTAAAAAATCTTCTAAAAGGTAACTTCTTAGAGCAATATATTGATTGTTTAATCACTTCATGTATTCTCAGATCATAAAAAGTCAAATCTTTATGACAGTTGTCCATTTCATATCAATTTACTGTTGTATAAATGTTAAATGTTGCTTTCATGTACGTTATCAGTTTATTGAAGGGCGACTTAAAAATTATAATTATCAGTGAGGAAGCTTCTAGAAACGAAATTTTATTTTCACAGAGGGAAACAAGATAATATGCTATCTCATAACCATCTCAGTGAATGATGTGAAAGAAGTAATTGTCCCATATGCCATTTTGCACTGCCAGGCCCCCTCTTCCTAATAAATCAGTTACCGTTCGATAGTTTAAGAAACATTTATATTTTTGACAAGAATATTTCTGACTGAGTAATTAGTTATTTTGTAACATCATGAGTAATTGAATATTCCGTAAAACCCCCGTGAAAATGCCGTGAAATATCGATATCGGATGTACTGACGGGTCCCCTTTCCCCTTGTGGATATTATACTGTTCACTGTAAAGGTCGAGGGCAATAGAAGTCTTATAAAGAGCAGAATGCAATCGTTTATGAAAGTTCGCGTCAATTATCAGAAAATAGGTCATGAATTTTCACTAGAGATATATACGTATGGATACCTATAATCAACACGACCCAAATCGGTGTCATAAGCAGACTTGTTCAGTAAAACCCCTATCATTTCCAAATTTGGATCCCATATATATGGAAATTAATTAAACAACAGAATACGATGCTTTGTGGAGACATTATTTTCTCCTTTTTAGGTGAGATTCTAGCATGATCAGATACAAATGTTGTGGACTACCCTGGCAAATATGTGTATAGTACAACTGTAACTGGAGGATGAAACCAGCTGACCAGTTAGTTCAACCAAACTTTCCAGTCTTATTTGCATCAACATCTATATATTAGAAGCATGTAAAGCTTTGGAAACTATATTAAATTTAGCGGATTCGTGTGTTTATTCGGGAAGACAATTTCAAACCAGTTTAAGCTCTTGGATGTACAAAGAATTTTTTGTCATCATTCAACATTTTATCTTAAAACAGGGTGGTACAGTTGTAATGTATCAGCACTGCTGTATATATATTTAGAGGCATAAAGAAGGGTGAGCCAAGGTGAGCATATTTTGAATAATATTTATTCTTTTAAAAACCACACACACACACTTTCCATTGATCATTCATGAGCACTTTGTATTAACTTATCTTAGTTGTTTCAAAAATGTTTTGCTGTTATTAATCTTTATACACATCCCATAGTGTTCAGAGTTGAATTATGTTCAATCAGTGGCAGTGATTTAGAGTTAAGAAACAAACTTTGTAAAAGACAATCCAAAGATCATCATGAACTATTTGGTTTGACTGTCTTGCATGTTTACGAAAGTAAGTATGAGTATCTGTAAATATATTTCCGACAGCGTTCGATGTAAAGCTACATTCTGCGGTGGCGGTCATCTTGGATTTCTGACCAGGACAAAATGTACAAACCTGGTATCGTTCAGTGATCAACAGTTTTGGTTTAATTCTCTCAATCATTTCCCAGAACAATATCCTATAATTGCATTTCCCAGTGGGTCCAATTTTAATCTATGCCCAGCAGTTGAGGTCATCTTGGATTTCTGATCGATACCAAAAGTACAAACTTTGTAAATGGCAATGCACATCATGAAAAGTTTCAATTAAACTGACTCAGTCTTTTGTTGAAAGATCTTTTAATAGCAATTTTCATAGGTTTCTAGAGGTTTATTTATATACTACACTGTGAGAATCTTTGATCATTATCGATATTACAATCTCCGAAAAGAGCCATCGACTGATCATTGATGAATAGTTTCGGTGTAAATGTCTAAGTCATTTCCAAGAAGATAATCTTTTTAAATGCATTCCCAATAGGGTCAATTGTCAAACTATGTCCGAAAATGGTGACTTTGATTTCCGATGGGCACCAATAGTACCAACTTAATAAAGGACTACTGTAATGATCATTCTGGAGGAGTTTTGATTTAATTGTCTTTCCGACAAAAATCTCTTAAGTGCATTTCCCATAGGATCCAATGTTAAACTGTGTTGCGTGATGGCGGCTATCTTGGATTTCCGATTATTACCAAAAGTACAAACTTAGTAAAGGATTATCCATTGATCATTCATAAACAGTTATGATTTGATATTTCATTTATTTATGACATGTTATAGATCACTGTCATATTCAATCAGACACCAATACTTTCGTCTGTCTCATAATTCATAAAAAATACACTGATGGTTTTGATTGATGGTTTTATTCAACTATATAAATTATATTAGTCATCTGATGTGTATTCTTTTTAGCCTCCCAATACACACAAGAGGTGACGGGTTGTTAGGAAAGTGTCAGTACATAAATGATAAAAATCCATTAAATATAAATTTTGTCTTGCAAAAATATAACACAGCAAACGAACAATGAGAAATTTAGAATTTTGAACGAAACAATACAATTTCATATATTCATCACCTTCGGCATGTATACATGATTTGGCTATCCACATGTAACTATAAAATCCCGATGTTCTCGAGGGCTATTCGACACTAATTTTATCGAGACAGTTAAAAGTAAAACAGTATAAATTCAGCACTACACTTTGTAAAAATTCATCACAATCAAAATAAAAATAGCACTATATTTCACATAGTTTTGTCTGTTCTTTTATGGAACAGCAGCAGCACCTATCCTTTGTCCATATAAGGAATAAGGAGACAAGTATGGCCCTACTTGTGGAAGTGGTTGGTTGCTAGGCAAAGCTGCTGACGGATTGATGAGCGACTTGTATGGATGATACCGACTGGATCCCATTAGGGAACTTAGCGGACTTAAACTAGTAGGGTAACTTCTTCTCAACGAATTCGGGCTCAGTGAACCAGACTGCAATGAATGTCCATGTAATCCAGACAAAGGCAAAACGCCTGGCGGAGGAAGTCCATAACGCTCGTATGCCGCCGCTATTGATAAATGATCGGAAGATGTCGTATGAGTTCGTAAGTGTTGTAAAAGTTCTTCCGAAGTACTGAATCGTTTACCACAATGTTCATTTCCAGACGACACCCAGTTACATACTAAAGGTAACCCTGAATGAGCATGTGATGGTAAAGGTCCAGGTGGATATAGTGAAGACAACGGATAAGAACTTAGACTAGATTGTCCAGCTAATAAACTCGATGAAGAGTACGGATTAAAAGTAGATCCATGAAGTCCCAAACTAAGATTATGAAGTGATTTTTCGTGAGCGCATTGTGCACATCCAACAGCTGTACAAGTAGCCGATAAATGCGAGTTTTGAACAGTAAGTTGACAGTGAGTACAGTAGGGATCTCGACATACCGGAACTAATGTGGTTGCTCCTGATGGTGTTCGCACTCTTGCATATGATACAAAAGGAGATAAACTTGATGCCATTGCGGCTGATTTTAGAGCAGACGACTGGGCTGCATATGCAGCAGATTGTGCTGCGAGAGCTGCCGCTGCAGCAGATGATGATCCAAACATACTATGCGCAGGAAGCGGAAGAGGAAATCCCGGAATTCCAGAAACACTTTCAGTAGGTAATCCTGTAGCGTGTGAATACGATAAAAATGAGTTGGAAATTGATGGATAACCGGAATAACTAGGATAACTAGAGGGTTTGTGTTCGTCTTGTTCACGGGTAACACGAGAATCGTATCTCGGAGAAGCAGATGACACTTGGCGTTTTTCTTCCTCATTATGCGGTGAATGATGATGACCAGGGCTCTTTGACATACTTGATCTTGAGGAGTGATGATCACCATGAGAGGAAACAGAACTAGACGCTGTTGATGTTAGGTCCTTTGATCGCGGTAAAGCTTTTAATGAAAGAGGAGAGTTTGGTTTTTCTTCTTTTGATTTTGAAGTAGGAATAAGTGGTGGTATGTCCTTGTGAGAAACAGTACGAAATCCTGGCTTATCCGGTGCATCACATTCTTTCTCCTTAATTTCGGAAGGTTTTGATTTTTCTACATTTACTTTTTCTGACTGTTTGTCTGTCCCTGTTTCTTTTTTTAGTGGTGGAATTATTGGTTTTGAAGGCGTATTTGTGTCCTTACCAATACTACTGCACGTCTGCGCAAGTAGGGCTAGTGGGCTTTTCTTCGCATCCAACTGAAAATTGAAATGAAAATATTTTCAACTGTCTGCGTTTGTAAAGATTCACTTGAAAACACGGGATAAAAAATCACAAAAATATTTCACGGATTTGATTAACAATTATTCATACAATAACAATCTATGATACCAAATTTAGGGCACAATATGCGCAGTTCGACAAACAATGTCTCATCAAATGCAAAAAAAGCTTAGGCAAATTGTAAGTAATATTAAAATATCTGTTAATATATTGTTATACACTGTGATCGATTGTATAATAAAAGGGCTCTCTCTGTTATAATACAGTACAAGTAACAAGTGTAGTAATACTGCCTTTTCTCTGTAACGCTAAAATGATGAAGAGTCGCTGATTTTTAATTATTAATAACTTGTTTACAATCTGAAATACAGAAAAAAGTAACTTACCGTTGTTGGTAGAGGTTGTAAGTAATCCGGATGAATAAACTGTGATGCTGAAGATGTCAACATTGTCGATAAATCATTTAAAAAATGTCACACAATTAAATCGTTTCAATTTATTATAATTATAAACAATACTATAAAATCCTAAAAAAAACGGAACTGTTATAAGAATACACAACTGTATCAGAGAGTACTCATGCTGTTGTGGACAAATGTGACGTTTCTGTCATAAACATGGACGAGCAACGCTGACATAACCGCCCATCAAGCAAGATCCTTCTCAACACCTTACGACTGACTCATTAGATAAAGGGTTTAAACCGCCCTTCGGTTGCACCATACATCACACAAACATCGTAGTCATTCATAACATGGAGGGATTACCCAGCTGTCAAGTGCCGTCAAACAACGCGTGATAAATGTCTCTCTTCGGCCAATCAGCGATGCGCTAACAAACGATTATTGGAAGTAGTGTATACAAGCAATATGTTCTGTAATCAATCATGTTAATAGTGTGGCTGTCAATCATTTCGCCATTTGTAGGCTCATGTACTTTGTACAAATTAAATAAGCAAATTGCACTTCAAAGAGAATCTGTTTGAGATGATAATGGCGGATCGTTTATTTGACCACCCTCATCAATATTGGCTGAAGAATCTGTCACTGCTCGACATTGATTGAAAAATAATACAAAAGCCATATTAAATCGGGAATAGAAAAAAATGAATTTTTCTTAGGACTGGAATAGAATTCAAGGAAATCGAACATATAATCTATATATTTTTTCGCGACAATCGTGGATCGTCATACAACTAAAAAATTTTCTTATTATTAAGTCCCTGAATATATATATTCCACACACCTTCGTTACACTTTACATATATATTAAAGGGGCAATCATCTATAGCGGTATCAGATTGAAGAGCTTTTTGTTGTATTATTGACCGGTAAACCACGAACATGGCGTAGGGACATAATAAACATGCCACGACAAAATATAAATAAATGTCCATAATGTGTAGGTACTCAACACGAGGGTGTAACGCATTCATTATAACGTCAAAATTTATTGTCGCTTTGTGAAAAGAAAATTAATGTTTTGAAGGACTACAAACAAGAAAGTCATCAATTTTCATAAAATGTCATTAAAACAACTTGACCTTCAAGTATTTGCATAAATGATAAATTTTCCACCGTAGACAAAGCAACATTAATAACATGAATAACGTTAATAATGTTGTCTGTTTAAAAAACGTCTTTGCATCGTTCCCTTTTTCTTCAAAAAGATAGGTGAGTGATAGCCCATAAAGGAACATTATTTTGGTAATTTATCTTTACGGTGTATAATTTAAATTTTCGTGCCGTTTCCTTTGTAAACAGAAGACAAATCATTGCGAGAAAAGGGAAGGTTGTTAGGTGGTGACATATAACATTAATTTAGCTGACATAATGACGTTTAACAGATGGATTTTTCATGCCTCGATGCATTTCTTATTTAATGTTCTTCGTCTCTATCTATTAAAGCAGAATCGTTGCACACAAGTTGTAAAGGAATATATTCGTTTGCACTTGCATATATCATTCAATCTTTTCAACCTTTGTATTTTTTGTAAATTTCCAACATTTCCCATTGTAATTCGTCAGGCCTAATGGTATGCATCATGCAATAATTTCGTTGCTCTACCTTCTCTGTTTTCTAAAATATATGAACATTTTCGGTGTTTGTATTTCTGTGTCCTGCCTTTATCTTATAATTGTTTTTATTTCTCGTTTTTCCAATGTTTCCTTCCAGTTTAGAACAAACGGTATAAAAATGCAAATATATGTGAGGATATGTAAATTTAATGAAAGCCGAAGAAATACAGTTAATATTAAATAGAATCACAATACAAATTGTGAAACTGTATGTTTCATGTACTGAATTTTCTTCAGATTTGACTAGGAAATTCATCTATTAACAATGCATAGAATAATTATCTACCTGACAGCTGATGGAATCCTGCCGTCAAACGTTAAAAGCATAAGTTTTCAAACTAAATCAGATGAAACTAATCCCTTCCATTTCGTGGCAGAAATATTTGCGCTTCATATTAAAATATTAAATACAAATTAAATGTATCTATTTAATCCGAACCGATCAGCTAATCAATTTTCCTTTCAATTTATCAGCTTCTCGGTGTGAAATGAATTATGATTGACGGGCACCTGTTTCGAAGTCCTTTCGGAAGCTGTGAAATCCAATCTGCATTGTACGGGAGCAGGAGTGTCATGTTGTGATAAGTAAAGCGGGATTAGGGTTCACACACAGAGACAGAGATCCTCATATACAGATCAAAATATTACACAATGAACTTGAGGATTTTGGTTTTGTTCATACTTGTTATACTAACAGAAAAGTATAGATTGAAAAATTCAGACCAGAAAAATATATGTATCAATAATTAAATAAAAAAGCACACAAATAGGTTTGTTTTTACTAAATTCTAAAAAAAAAAATGCAACCTAGCCTGCATAGTTCGACTGAAAATTAGAATCTTGTTCATCCAAGGATGTAAAAACAAAAGAAATATTATCAGAGCTGGAACTTTCAGTCACTTTTCTATTGGAAAAATGAAATTAGAACTTTCGCAAGCAAAGATAT
>JAOXYJ010000037.1:2530650-2541151 GCA_028566555.1 Lithophaga nigra
CCGTATGTAATCTTCCTCTGCAAGGTGAGAGTCGTTTTGCACCAGAAAATCAGGAGTAAACCGGCGCAAATCAGGTGAAAGTTAATGATCTGTTTTACCATTCACCTAGCTATAGATCCATATAATATTGCTTGGAGTTAATTAAGTTCAAAAACTTGAAAACTTGAAAAAAAAACAAGAATCCCTATTTTCAAAAGAATGCTTTTAAAACCATCACATAGTGTGTTTTGGACACAGATAACTATATCAATTTTCACGCAATTTTCGTTAAATGAGAAGAAGAGTTATTTATCTTTTTTTCAAAAAAAAGTACAGTATGTCGTCATGAAGATTTACTTATTCATTATTTGAAAATAAATTATCTGGATATACCTGAAATCTGTATAAATTTGTGTATTGTACTGGTAAGTATGATGTAAAACCCACTCACTTGATTTCTCACCTCTTTATTCAACGTTCCACCGAATCGTTGTCACAAACACTTCAGCTGAATGGTTTATCTGGCATATATCACATTCACTCCTTGGTTCCTTTACGACTGAACTTTTTGAGGAATTATACTTTGTTATCTAAATAATTTATAACCTTTGATCTTGAAAGGGAAAAATATTGCCAAGTATTTCTTGAACACGAGTACAAAGGGAAAACATTACCTGTCTGAAAAGTTATCAAAACGTATACAAATACTCTGTGATATTTGATCTGATAAATGGATATTGGCAGATATGTCTTGAAGAGAAGGAACAGTTCTAACCCACAACAGAGAACTTTGTTGATTTTATTTTTATGATTCATGTCGATCTTCAGGGACTTTTTCTTCAAAGAAAAACTCACACAAAATTTGTTATATATTCTACGGCGATCTGCACGGACTTTTTGCAATGTGAAAAACATTTCAGTTATCCATTGCTAGTAAATTATATACTAGTTCTTACCTAAGAGAATTCATGCAGCAAAAGTTATCAGTCACCTTTTCACATTTCCGTATTATTTTCAGCTCACTTTAGTCGAAATATAGTCCTTAATTGATAGATTGGATTGAAAGTACAATATTCCTACTCCTTTTAAAGTCATTAATGAAAGATGAAAATAAATGGAAAAAATATCCTGTTTGGTTTGTATATCTCGGTTTTTTTTAAAGTAAAAGATATCTAGAACCATTTTGTAACAATCAAGAAAAGGAAAACTTCTTCCAGTCATGTATTATGTTTTATCAATACAACCAGAACAAAATCATTTGAAGTAAAGTTACATTTTTATTTTAATCGTTCTAGGTTGCATTTTGTATACGACTATAATGACGTACACACACCTAAAGGATATACCGTTTTATAACAATTTAATTGCCTTATTAAGTACTAATTATGAGTTTTATTGCTACCCACGTATTCTTCTGTTATGTTTGCCTTTATTTATTATTAATTAAAACATGACATGACTTAAAGGTCTTTATTAATGCTTGATAAGTACAGATAACAACGTTGCACTGAAATCATGGCTTCATCGAATTGCAAAATATCAGTGAACTTAGATGATGCCGGATGTACTTGTTGGAGGTCATTTGTTATGTGTTCAAAAACCTTGAGCAGTCTCAGTGTTACCGGAAATGACGTCTTTAGCAATTAGAGAAAAGATCAGGACAATGAGGTTCCAATAACGCAGTTGCATTTCTAAAATGATCCAATGATTTTGTTCCATCTTTTAAAGACGTATTGGGGAAATAGAAATATGCATCCATCTAGTAATTAAATTTGGGTACACGTTGAAGTAACGTGTTGCAATGAGCCTGATGCATCTTTACGGGATTTCATTACTTTTTACCTATAATACTTCAAGATAAAAAGATTAATGTGTGTATTTCAACAATTTATGTTTCACCAATAGTGACCACATTCACATGTTTGGAAAGCGGGAATGTCAAATATTCACACACAAGAAATTTGAAATATCGTCAAAAGCATCTAGAAAAAAAACTATATACAAATCAGAGATCAAAATTCATAGATACATGAATCAAACGACATAGCCGGAAATCCTACGAATTCCTGGAGGAGTGAGACCAGGTGTGTCTATAGGATAAGTATCTCCTGCTGTCCTATCATCACCCGTCGTGCGATTTTATGTCACATTCAGTAATAGTTAGATCCCGGAATAATCAAATTCTGGAATCTAGGACTCAATTTTTCTATCTGACAAACAGATATCATTACTTAGCCGTGACCTCTGTATACCGTTGCAAAAATAGGTAAATCATAGCATAAAATTACAAAATATTGATTCAAAACTCCAGATACCAATTTTTCTGCATACGAAGTGCTTTTCTAGATTTATAACCTGCATCAGGTACGCTCATGGCCAAAAGTTTGAAAAGTAAAAAAAATATCAGAACATCACTGGAAATTTCGTACCCCTTGTGACTTGAATGTACTTAAATATCTTCGATAATTAAAATAATGAGATAAAATTCTTTAAGTCAATGAACTATTACCTTATTGATAATTTTATATAAATTATCGGAATACATGTATTGCGTCAGAATATATTTTGATGCAATAAAATACTTTCACCACGATTTACCTGTAAAAATACTGAAAATGATGCAAGGATATCAATAATATTCAACTGAATAACGATATATCAATATAACTTTGTAGATTAAATGTTTTCTTTAATGAAAGACGGTAGAACAATACGTATATAAATATAACGTCTCATAATCCTCACTGATCACATGGATTCAGATTTCGACATGTCAAGGGGCAGCCTGGAAAATGTTTCTTTTTTTGTCAGACAGGTAAAAATTTCGGTTAAAAATAAGCTTTTTCTTATGATAGGTCGACTGGAATCATATAACGCCACTGTTCATGGTAAGTCTAAAAATTCTAGAGCTTCCAGAAATTAATTTTATTTGCTTTTTATAAAATGTAAATAAAATCTGACCATTGTTACATCACGTATCCATTTTCCAACATTGATATTAGTCTCTGTCACTGTAGGTATCAACATTTCTGTGATATATAGTATATTTTAATCGTGATAACAAGCTAAAGTCAGTTCAGATCTTAAGTGAAGAACTACACAAAACTTTGATAATATAGACCCATATTTATTGACACATACATGACACAATTACACGTGGAATTCATATGACTTCAGAAAGAGACCATTAATTGAATGTCGACATAATTCCATTTTTATTGTGATTGAATTCCCCAGCTATGGTGGCATTGTTTTGACTGTTCTTTTCGGCTTTTCTAATGGTCATTATGAAATCAATCAGTATAATGCAATTTTGGGATACCTAGACATGAAGGTTTTAAAAATATATGATTTATTAAGTGTTCGTACATTTACTTAGCCAAAATATGGACAAGCAAGGTTCAATTTGAATTCGTAAATGACACATATTCTTAACCAAATTGTTTTACATTTAAATTAGTCAAAATAGCATATCGCTTTGTCAGCTCAATGTTACTTACAACAATAGAACAAAGAAATAATTCCTTTATTAGACTTAAAAAAATGCTGATATCTATTTCTGTATTTTGTTTGTCAGTGACACATAACTGGTATGTAACCTTGAAGATATGAATGAAGTGCAAACATTTGTCGTCTTACGGTATATGGCGCGTCTGACCTTGGTGGGTTTCCCAAATGATACCCGTTACCCAGGTAATGTAAACAGGTACATGTAAACATTAGAAAAAGATAACATTCATGTACTCATGTTTCATGTCTACGGAAGTCCCTTTAGAACGATCGATGTTAGAGGAAAACATAATTTGAATTCGTCATCACGGATGAAATTCGTTATCTCTAACTTAAAATTCGTTACCACGAAATGAATTCGTTCCCACAAAGTTCGGAATATGTAATCAAATCACAGATTTAAGAATTCATTATCACAGTTTTGTTTTAATTTGTAATCTACAGACTGTAGAATTCGCTATCTCGGATTTCAAAATTCGTGGCGATGGATTTCAAACTTCGCTATCTCGGATTCGTGATCACGGATGTAATTCGTTAGACCAAATTTTAGAAATCACAACCACCGATTAATTAATTAAATTAATTAATCACAATCACGGATTAATTAATTAAATTCGTCATCACGATTTTTTTATTCGTGATTTCGAATTTATTCCTTTGGCAACGAAATCACGAGTAACGAATTTTTGGGAAGAACTTTAATTCGTTTGAAGACATTCTTAATTTCTTGATCGCGAATTCAAAAATTCACTATCGTATATTTCAATTTTTTTCTTTTTTCCCTTATGTTTGAAAAATGTTAACTTCCTTTACAGAATTGCGATATCTAGTGAAAAGGGAATTATATGATGCGTTACGTTCATATCTTTATTTGGTACATTAAATGAGCACATAGTCGAGAGATGGGGCAATATTTACCCATAAAAGACATACAGGTTTAAATCAAAGTAAACAATATTACATTATCATTGTATAAATAGCATGCATTTTGACAGAAAACTAGCATGAAAAGAGCTATTACGTGACTAAAACTAAAAGTCGGTATTGATCCATCTTTTTTTTAAATAAATTTGAATACATTAATTTGAATGACTTGAAATCCGATTATTCATTTATCGTATCTCAGATGGCTGATTTCATGAAGCTTGTTTTACTGTGTTTTACGGTATCATAAAGATGTGATATGTTTATAAGTCAATGTTATCATGATTTTTGTTAAAGTAATAAAGTGATAGTTTTAAACTTTTCAGCAGGTATATATATTACAAAATGTGCAATTATTCAACAAAAGAAGAATCCACACCCCCCCCCAAAAAAAAATTTTTTTAGATCGACTTATAGCTAATATACGGAGTGCAAATCGTTTTCCTCCTACAGACAATATCGGAATACCTTAATTGTTTTCTTGTAAGAATGTTGATGGTAAAAAAGTAGATAACCTTTGTTTAACGCGACATAAAGTATTAATTCAATTCTTAAGAAGTTCACATCGGATAAAATTCAATTCTTACGAGTTACAATAACATATTTATTTTTATAATAGCGTCATGTATCGATTTTCATAAACTTTACACGTAAAAAGAGACAATTACAAAACACAGTACATTGACTTTTCCCATATCAACTACAAAAAGAATTATTCAGTTACGCCACTCTTGACATGGGAAATCTTGTTTGCAAAACGTCACCCCACAACTCAAAAACTTCGTTTTACAGAAAAAATAGAAACTGACACTTTTATGTCAGTTCAATAGTTTAATCTAAACAAAATCTACAACAGAAAGCAAATACAGCAGCGAAAACAGGAATTTGGTGAAATTATGTTGCAACATGGAAACTTTGGTGACCTTTATATACTGCGCAGAGAACAATTTCACAAACTCAGTATAAAGTGAAAATTTTTAACAACGTTGAATTAGTATCCCAAGCGTATTATATAAGTTCTATTTAGTGAACTTTCACATAAGATTTCATTACGACGGGTATTTTACAACGATATACTTCATAGATTATACTGTAAGGCGTCAAATTCAATTTCATTCATTTTTTTCTCCCACACAAATTGATGAAGAATCAATATGTCGGTCATGAGTATATCCTTTATTTATTTTAAATCCATGACAAAATCGTCTGGAGAATACCTGTGACATTACATAATCAAACATGCTTTCACTTTTTGTAATGATGAAGAAGGATTTCGAAATGATTTCGGTTTTTGGGACGAAAAGCAGAAGTATACGAAGTTTCATTCATAAAACTAAATTATTGATTACCTCACTATCACGTGAGATGCTTACATAGTTATTTCGCCATATGACGTCAAATGACACACCCACATACTATTTTTGTGAATGGGTTTTACTACAAGAGTACAACTTAAGCACATGGTAAGGCGGGAAATGCTGATACAGGCGATTGCGTTAGTGACACATTAAGAAGATTTTTATTTTTAAATTAGGTAATATCGCGTTTTAATATTGAATATGGGATAACTTTTAAATCACTTCTGAAATTTTGTAGGAAACATATGGAGATATGTGTATCGATCAATTCTTTTTTATAGTCCGATATCGTTGCTTTTAAATAGGAGATCATTGATTACTTTGTGGATATATGTTAGAACGTATGGAAAGTAAGCGCAAAACTTTAAAAATGTGACCGAAATATTAATCCTTCAGTGAAATTCCCAAGCGTGGGTGTTGCGCGTTTCCTTTATTTTTTATTACATTTTGGACAGAGAAAAAGAATGTGTATAATATTTATTACTTTTTATTTATCATAATTTGGGATATATATATCACGTTGTGCAGATCTTGAGGTAAGTAATTATTAAAGTGCAGTTATGTGCATTTCCGCATTTATCATTTGTAAAAACATATACTGGTATAAAAACACGTGTTTCTACATCCTGGAACAAACTTGTACCGGTCGGTAAGTGGCGTCTTTGTAAAAAGAAATGAATTAATTCATATCTGCGTCTCAAAATTGTTTTCAGTACTTTTCGTATATAAAATCTTTTTTCCCCTGATTCATGATCTATATTTACATATTACGACATGGTTAAAATTCCCATATTGGCATTTTGTCAGTCATGTTTGGGATGTGGAAGAAAGTGCCCATATCTCGCTAATTGGGGGTTTTGCTTGACAGACATGTTAATTTAATCATACTGGCCTGCAAAATCCCAAATGGGGCGAGAAAAAAATCAGCAGATCAATGGAACTGAAATTTGGTTTTTGTGGTTTTTTCCTTAGGATTTGTGATGGTCCATCTGAATTTGATAGTTAAATATTTTATTGTGGTTAACCCAATACCGAAAATCGATATGTGTATTAATTATAGATTACGTATGGCATGTGTTTTAAGTTGTACGTGGCTATATATGAATGGTCGTGACGTCGCTGAATGTAGCACGGAACTTCAATACAATATAAAGATTCTATGGAAACCACCATCTACTATTTGTTGATATTTTGTTTTAGTGTTATGGCTATAGGTTGTCAATACACATCACTACTGCATATAAATTAATAATACCTGGTTATAATGAGTCATAACGCATAGGTGAACCCGGATACCCTTGAACACCTCAGTATAAAACAACAAATTGGACTGTTACCAATCCATAAATACTTTTGTTAAGTCACGGAACATATACACCACCAATTGTTATAATGATAATAATGACCGGTATAAAATCTTACTGTAGGGTAAAAATATAGAATTTGTCTAGTCTTGTAATCCGGCGGTCTATGATCGGTTTAATATGCGGAAAATAAAAGATTTTGCGGAATTATTTTCGTCATTTTTCATTAACGAGGTTATCGACACAATTATTAGCAATTTAAATCAATTTTCTTATTTTCTCAGGTTGATTGGGATACTTCCCTGTTAAACAGATTTGTCAGTAATACAATTAATCGATTATAAATATTTACACTAAAAATTGAAATGTTTTGATTAATCCATGAAGTTCATGTACATGGTACACAAAAATATTATTAATTCAGAAGTATTATTTGTTAAAAGGAAGAAAACACGTAGAAAGTTATAAATACTTCTTACTATCATGATAATATAAAATTTGAATATGGAAATGAACTTATTTAAACATGCTTGCACATAGATACTATCATTTTTTAAGGACATAAAGATTCTCGATTAAATCATGCTTCTATTAAAAACACATCATCATCAATATTTTTATATAATTAAACTGAGGTGGGACAGCTTTCATGTTTTAATTAATTACTTGGATTTTTACCAATTCCAATAATTTTTATGATCGTCCTACAGAAAGATTTACATGTATGTTGAGATAAAATTCCAGTGTCTTAAAGTTCATAAATATTTATAAAAATTATATGGAAGAAGACGATACTCTGTGGGCCCGCAAGGGATATAGTTAAATAACATAAACATGATGAAGTCACAATACACATCAAGACACAATCATATATGTAATAATTTAGCAACAAGTATTTTATAGAAGTAAGATAATTTCAAAATCATTTCGCAGACTCTACATAAAAATAATTATGTACAAAAATATATTTACAATGTATGTATAATTTTTTTTCAATAAATATTGATTTGCATATTCCCTTATAAATTATACGTCAGTCAAGATTCCAAAAAATTCACAGTATTTTTCTACAAACGAATCAGATAAAAGAATTCAGCACATGTAAATTAAAGAAATAAGCTGGCCTTTTGTCTGTTATTTAAGAAAAAGAAAGCAGAAGCAAACAATGTCAAAAACTTTTTAAAATAAAAATTTATTCCATCATTTTACGAGGAATAATAAATGATTTCAAATGTAAAAAGTTCAGTTGATATAAGACATTGACATCTTTTTATTTATTTGAATCCGTTTATACATTTTAGGAAATGAAATTTTTTGTCTGAACGAGCTAAAAAATAAAAAAAAAATAGAATATGATTTCAAATATCAGTTATTAGTTCAGATGCTAGCATATAACAAAAATTTTCAGTATTCACACATATTGGATCCTTCAGTTTTCATTTACATTAGTGAGGACAGTTTCATTGTAATATTAAGAAAATACATTTTTTTTAAATCCGTTTTGTGAATTTCTCAGATCCGAAATAAATCAGAATGTGCATTAAAATACAGACCGAAAAAGACCAAATAATTTTATTCATTGGCAGCAAATGAAGGGAATTGGAATACTTGATAGATGAATGGAAAAACGAAAATACTTCAGTGCTGATATACATGTTTTCATCACATTTATATTATTATGTAGGCCGTATTATATTATTACATCTACATTTCTAGAGCGAATTTCATATTTCGAAAATTCAAATGTTGCCGTTCAATTACATTTTTTATCATATTTATAAAGTATTTTTTAATTAAAAGTTATAGAAATATTTCACTTAAAATCATGACAAAATATAATTTACGCAAATTTAAATAAGCATTAAATATGAAGATAACATTGATTATGACTTGAGATCCCAGTGGAAATTAATATCCCAAATAAATTATTACACAAGTATCTGACAATCAAACGCTTACTCATCAACCTGGGAAGTGAATTTTTTGAGATATTACAAACACGATAGAACCGTACATCTATTTTTTGACTGATCATGCGCATTGCAGTAAATTATCCATATTTTTCATTTACATCTTCCCAGTTTTTCTTAGCTGACTGATACATCGGATGTGTCACGGGAAGCCAGTTTTTTTTATTTTGCACACGTTAGATGACGTTGGTGTCTTTAGTTTATTATGGGAGAAATTACAGATATAACCTTTTTTCATGCTTCTAAACTTTATTTTATCCACTGAATAAAAAAAAACGTGCGAAGATTAACTATTGCAGCATGTTGTGAAAAGAAGCGCGCAATGCGAACAAAAGAACTTTTGGACTTATTTTACAATCAGTGGACGGATTTTTACTTCATTTAGCACAATAATTTTTGATGATAAAAGAGATAATTCTTGTTTATGAATAAAAGTTGAATTCCTAAGTAAGAAATTAGATGGAAAGAGATTTTAAAATGAATTAAATGTAAATATGTGGATCTAAAGAGAAACAAAGGTTTTCGTAAAACTTTATTAGTTTCCGAAACAAGCGTGTTATTGACAATGGAGATTTGTTTATTCCAATGAATACTTCATAGTCCATGGTCAGATCAGCGTGGAAAATTTATAAGGATTCCCATGTGGAAACGGAGGCATTATTGTTCTGTAGAAACTTAAGGCGCCGTGTCCATACGATCTGAATTTCTAAGATATGCGGTATTACTACAAAGAAAAGGACAATATGGGACATTATTCTGTGTCTGATCGGCATCAAAATATCATGATTCAAGGTTGTACGAGTTTATCGGATCCCAGTTTATTATGTCTTCAGGAAAACAAAAACACTTGGTATGTGACACTACTGTGTAACATGAGTGTTCAAACTTATACAAATATAGGCCATACTGTCAACAAAAATTCAGTGATATTTGGCATGAGGCATTACTGACAGATAGACATAAATAAAAGGATATTCTAGAAGTAGCTAGTCAGTATGTCGGTTTCAGTATCATCTTCCATAAACATTGAACACCCTTGATTTTCACAATATTTTACAACAATGATTATTACTTAAAAGCGATGTTCTAGCCTTTACAATTCCTGGAATATTGACTAAAAAGTCCATTTTTACACAAATTAAAATGCCATATATCGAATAATTACGGTTGGTCAAAGAAGAAAATTTGACTGCCTAAAGTTCTAACCCTTACTGAAAAATATGTAAGGTGCGAAAGAACATTGAAACCTGGAGATTCGGGTTTTCTGTAACTTTAATTAGCAGGTTTCTATAATTTGGCCTTAGTGAAACGATATACATGCAGTACATTTTGTCTCAAATAAAAATATTACATTATTTTTAGCTCACTTCAAAGACCACGTGAGCTAATGTAGCATCTTATTATACCCCCTGCAAACGAAGTTTGGGGGTATATAGGAATCACCTTGTCCGTCTGT
>JAOXYJ010000037.1:2548483-2562472 GCA_028566555.1 Lithophaga nigra
GTTCATGCTTCATCTATACATTGTATTCACAAAACTGTCAAAATAGTGCGAAGCATAGTTCCCGAGTTAAAATTTTAGTGCCATGAGAACTACAGTGAATATCATTCCGCGGCGGAAGCATGAGGAAACAGAAGCTGTGATGAAGAATCGGGAGTCACGTGTGAAATCTAAATTCTTGTGACAACATAAGTCGTTTGTTTCTCCGAGGAGAAACACGACTAAAAATGATATCATATCTTCTATTTTGCTATATCAAAATTCCATAGACTGATTTTTAATGTCTTTATTTTTACTTTCAGATAGAGAAAATCAGTCCATATTGATTACGTAAGTAAAATATTAGATTGTACATGTTTTTAAAATGTTTGATGTTTGCTGCCTTGAAAAATGTCATCATGTGCAGTGATATGAACAAGACAAGAAAATAGTCATTATTCTTCAGCGTTTTTTAATAGTTTACGATCTTCTGCCTAAATCATCCCTAAAGATCCGACTACGTGACTATGTCTAATGTCGATTTCCTACCGTAGCCCAGCCTTAACCCGAAAATGTCTTACGCGCAACAATGTTTGTCCTATTTGAAAAGCAATATCTCTTGATTGTTGAACCTCTGCCTTCAAATTTAGGCAATTTCAATAAACTAATTGTTAACACGCCAACGAGAGTCAAAAAGGAAATAAGTAGCATATGACTACGAATTAAGGTGGAGTGGAACTTTACAGGATATTGAAATTTTTTTTAAAGGTAGCAAAAAGATAACTTTTTTTTATACGCATTTATAATTAAAATTAATAAATGCACGATTTCGTTCTTGTTTTCAACACAGATGTAATACATCTATGTTTTGATATATTTCGTGATTAAAGGGGTAACCTTTGCTCCTACAGATCCTAATGTAATCCACGAAAATCATTTATTTTTGTCGAAAAAGTGATGAAAAATAAAAATTTGCGAAAATTTGAAAAAAAATATTTAGATAATAGGTTTTCCGTTAAGAAAAAAGAGCAATGGAGGAATTATACTTTTCCTTCGACAGTTGGCAATTCACCGTTTCCGAATCCAAGACATTGGGTGATATTTTCAAAAATGTACACAAAAACCTCATGATTTGTTGAAAACGTCTTCAACAATAAATTTTTGGCCAAATAACTTCAAAAAAATGATTATTTAATAAGATGACCAATATAATTTGAAACAGTGATCAACCTGGACCTCTATAAAAACTGAGGAGATAATTTTTAAATTGTTAAACTTTGATACTGTAGCAAATTTGGTTCAGGAAAAAATGGCCAAAATTTACGAAATGAAAGGGGGAAAAAAAGAAAATCTAAGAGTCATGAAAATTGTCTCTTTCTTCCAAACCATTTAATATAGCTGTGCACTGTAGCGTTTAGTATGCAATCATTCTACTTGAACCTATTTAATTCATTTAAGAAAATAGTAGTATTTTGCCAATATCATCGTATGTTTGGCAATGGAAGTACTAGTATCACCAATACTTCCAAGGTTTGGCAAAATGTATCGCCTCCCATTTTTTTTTCTTTGTGGTTGGCGATGGTATTGGTATCAATGTTTCTGAGTACTGAACAGATGAATATACTGCAGATTGTTAGTTTGGTGGTGTGGAAAAACTGGCGTATGTGCTACTGTATGCATTTCTGTTCACTAGCTTTTATGACGGGAATGTTAAATCTATGTACAGATTGAGATGTTTTCTATGTTTATTAAAAATGAATACAGCTATATTTCTTTGTCTTCAAATATAACATTTAAACTTTTGTCTTCTTACAAAGCGGCGAATCTGGAGCAGGAAAAACGGAGAATACAAAGAAAGTGATTATGTATTTTGCCAGAGTGGCTGCTAATATTTACAAAGACAAATACGCAGACCAAGAAAAATTAGTTGTAAGTCCGAGAAGGTGTCTCAAAGCTCATTTTGATTGTTACCCCTATCGTAGCAAGAACTTGCGATTAATTTGAGAAAAATCGATTTAAAGTGAGAAGTTTCTGCGAAAATATCAGCAACAGTTCCGATGGTTTTTACCTGAAAATTTTCAAGTTTTATTTATTAATCATTTAGATATAAAGGAACAGTTTTAAGAAGTAACAACAAACTGGGCTCAGAGACTCTATCGTAATATAAAGTATGGTTATCTTGTTGTTAAACACATATAAATTGTATTATAGTGGCGAGTCCGGAGCCGGTAAAACAGAAAACACGAAAAAAGTAATTATGTACTTTGCCAAAGTAGCTGCATCTCTTGGCAAAAAGGATAAGGACGAGGAACCACCCCCAGAAGGAGCTAGCAAGAAGGTTGTACAGGGTTGTTTCCCCTTGTGTGAAAGCATGATAGTTAATACACAGCTACCTATAACATACCCGACAGTTCATGCTCAATTCTGTCACTGAGGAGAAAGCAGACAGCTTTATCTATAGATATAATCTTGCTGTGCAGAGTTGAAGATGACAGGATTTTGTTATACAAGCTGTACATTTTAAAGCCAACCCACTCCCAACAGGCATCACAAAGTTGCGACGATTTCATTATATCGTTAATTCTAGAAATAATTTATGACGAAATCTGAAGTGTCGTTTCAACGTTGAAAGTTGGAGCTGCATAAAGAAAATACCGTGTTTTATCGTTTTCCGTTTTCATCTAACGTTACGGTATTTTCATTAGTACTATAACGTTGTTTCAACGATATAATGACGTCATTCAACCGGGCCATGCCTGCTGGGTTCTTTCCCTTCATTTTGTGAAAAATTACCTCTTTTTCTACACCAATTCACCCGTGCATGTATCAACACATTTTACTTTCATGACCTTTATTAAATCATTTCCTTTTCACAATATAAGAACTCTACATCATTCACTGCCATCCTTTTCAATCCTAGCATGTCACTTTTCTCAGATATTTTTTCTTCTCTTTTTTGTGTTGACATTTGTCATGCTGTCACACTGAACCCTGTTTGTTGAACCCGAGATATGAAATGAATTCAGAAACTTTTGCTGGTGTTCAAGTACTAATAATTTGATTTGATTTACATGTAATATAGTCATATGATACCACAGTATATGCTATTTTAGTGATTTCTGCACTTCTGAGTTTTCGGTCATAATATTTTCTTATGTTTTTCAACTTCAAGGTAAAGATTTTATTTGTAATAATAGTATACCAGTGTGCACGTTTTGGTTTTTTCTTTCGTATGTATACCAATCTGATTCACTACTTATACTATAATGTACATTTTCAGTGTAAAGCAAAGACATGCATCTATTTTTATTTAGTTTATTGTTTAAAGTTTTTACATCACTTTGATCTAACGACATTTATTTTTTATTTACTGAACCTGAATATAGTTTCATGCTAAATTTCTAGGGTATGATGTGAAAAACAAGTAATTTTAACCACAATTCAAAATGTTAGAAGGCGATATTTAGAGGATGAAAATGTTATTAATATTTATGTTTTTTTTTCTTTTTCCTCCCTCCCTCTACCCTCTTTATCCTTCAAACTTAACAATACAGGGTTCACTAGAAGACCAGATTATTCAAGCCAATCCGGTACTTGAAGCATACGGCAACGCTAAGACCATGCGTAACAATAACTCCTCCAGATTCGTAAGTATGAGGGCTTTTTGCCCTAGTGTGACCCCACCTCTTCCACAGA
This sequence comes from Lithophaga nigra, assembly GCA_028566555.1. Lineage (NCBI taxonomy): Eukaryota > Metazoa > Mollusca > Bivalvia > Mytilida > Mytilidae > Lithophaga > Lithophaga nigra. Next base: position 2,552,156 of record JAOXYJ010000037.1, read on the forward strand.
CAAACAACCTCATGCACTTCCCTTTTTTTACCTGTGTGATTTTATTTTATAATGCATACTCTTGTCAAAACTCTGGATACAACGTTCAGAAATCAAAGTCAGAGGAGAATTGAAAGGTCTAAAAACAGTTTTACAAACAGACCACATTTATATTCAGAGTTGCGGCAAGAGTTGCAAATATATCTTGGTATATTGGATTCACTCATTTAGACAGAAAAAAATGGGAGAATCCATTACCAATTTTGTTGAGATTGTTTTGTTTGACCTTAATCTAACCTTCCCTTTTTGTTGTTACCTTTGGTATCTTTAGGGTAACCTTGAGGACCAAATTATTCAAGCTAACCCGGTACTGGAAGCATTTGGCAATGCCAAGACAGTCAGAAATAACAACTCCTCTAGATTTGTAAGTATTCCCTTTAAGCAGCCACCTAGAACAAAGCAATTAGAAGGTATTGTAACATGTAATGAAAATACTGATGGATTGGTTTTGTCTAGATTACGTGCTGCTAAACAGAAATATCTTTATTATTCAGTTTTGTCATATAATTGTTATTTCGGCGAAAAAATTAACAAGGAAAAATTATTTTCCGAACTAAAAAAGCAGAATCAACAACAAAAATTGCTACAAATTTTAAAAAATAACAGATACTGATACATGAAATAAAATATCCGCAAAGATTAAATGGAGGTATTTTGCACCGATAGAAAATCTAGCTTTCCTCTTCCAAATGAATCGATTGCCACTTGTGATACCATGCACCACTCTACCGCATGCTCCCTTTGCATTTGTTTTCACCACGACATTTTTTATAAGGATTGCAGTGACCCTTTCCTTTGTGTGTCTGATTTCAGAAATTAATCTTGTTACTTTGATGAGCAAGATTCTCAAATTCAACATAGCATAGAGAGACTAAACACCAATTTACTGTAGTTGGTTAGTTGTTTTACCCTTCAAAACACCAATGCATGCTCTTCCCTGTTTTAAAATTTTTCTATTTTTTGCTCCCAATGTTTTGGTATTTTTGGCTTTCCAAACTTTAGGCTATGAGCGAACCTAATGAAGGTTAATCCAGAAAAGCGCTCCGTATGCAGTAAAACTGGCATCTGTGATTTTGAATTCACTATTTGGTTATGAGCAAACGAACCAATTTTATTTTCTTTTGTTGGAATTTATTTTTCTAAATACTTAAAGTGTCATCGTCCAAAGCTATTAATGGTGAAGCGTTGTAAAATTGTCTTCAAAATGATTCCGGTCTATTTGAGCTTCAAACTCCGTTTGAAAATGTTATTAACGCTTTTCTTACATTTTTTGTAGGGAAAATTCATCCGTATTCACTTTGGCCCAACTGGCAAAATTGCTGGAGCTGACATTGAAACATGTAAGTTTATTTATTAGTTGTATATATATATATTTCATTTCAAACAAAATGTTACACACTATCTAATTAGAATTGGACTGAATGTTCTATAAATCATTGTTTTCGGAGTTTCATAATTATTAACACCTTCTTATATTTAACTATTTTTCATATTGCCCGTTAAACAGTTTCACCAGGTGAATCAGTCCAGCTATTGTAAAGTTATTGTTTTCTTGCTACCAATAGAAGTTTTTAATTTTAATGTTCCTACCAATATATAATTTTCTATCTTCAGATTTGTTGGAGAAGTCCCGTGTAACCTTCCAACAAGCTGCTGAGAGAGACTACCACATCTTTTACATGTTGCTGTCATCAGCTTTTCCTAAGTATCATGGTGAGTTGTGTCTGATCCCTCTTAACAGAATTTAATGTGCCTCAATTTCTCGACTAAAATTTATTGTATCTACAAGTTATTCTGTATACTCAGTTTAAAAATCGAGAAATTGAGGCATAATGTTTGAACCGATTTCCCTTGTTCCTACCAGAATTTTCCTCACCTTGATAAGAGAATGTGTTTTACTGATCCATTTCTTTTTTACCTGGAACAAATCTGAGTGACTTCCTTAAAAAATCATAATAAAACCAATAACACCTATTTCCATAAGATTACACTGTGGTTTTCCATAATAACATATTGAGGTAAGTATACAATGAAAAAACTATAGAATGCTAAACCTTACCAATATTTTCCTTATAATTGCATGTACATTTGTATTGTCCGTTTGAAAACCAAATCCAGCCAAACCTCTACCAACTTGACCATTATTATATTTCATTTTCAGGGGAGTGTTTGTATCTTTTGCAGATGTTTGATCAGGGTGACCCTGTTTTCACCAAGCAAGCATAAAACCTTTGAGTGACCACTCTCTTTCCTCTCTACCAATCACCTTCATGGTTACAAGCAAGGATTGTCCCTCTCTTATGGAGGTTACATGACAGTCACCTCCATAGAGCGATACCTACCTTATCCTTAATCTCTAACCATTTCCCTTTTATTAACCAATTCTTTCAGAAATGATGCTGTTGACACCCGACCCTGCCATGTTTTCCTTCATTAACCAAGGAGCTCTAACAGTGGACGGTATTGATGACGTCGAGGAAATGAAAGTAGCCGACGTGAGTACACGTTCCACAACGAGAAGGAACGAGAATTCTGAAATACAGCAATGTAAAAAATTTCTTCAACTTTAAACAAAACATATGTTCATGCACGGGATCTGATATGCAAAAAATACTTCAACTTTAAATAAAATATAGATCTATGTTAATGTACATGATCTGATAATTTCAGTGTTCACGTGATTAATCAGTGATGTTTTTAAGTAAATTAACAAGTAAACAGATATGGAAAAATTGTTTTAAATATGCATAATAGTTTAAACATCATCATTTCATATTAATTTATGTAATTACGAATTAATCGACAGCTTCAAATTTGGCATACAAGAGCTGCTATCTTGAATTTATTTTTGTCCATGAATCATGCAATTGATATATTTTCGGTATCTTTCATTAACCGACGTTATTATATTAAAATAGGTAATATTTGTTTTACTTGTAGTCTTCCTTTGACATCCTGGGTTTCACACATGAGGAAAAGACAAGTTTATACAAGTGCACTGCTTCTGTAATGCACATGGGAGAGATGAAATTCAAACAAAGGCCCCGTGAAGAACAAGCCGAGGCTGATGGAACTGCAGGTATTTATTGTTTTATCTTCATTTTCAGGACTTCCTAATTCTGTCTCACATCACTGACATAAAACAGAAAAATAAATAATAATATCAATATCAAATTTGCATTAATTACTGATGAACCGTGACAAATAAGGTAAATAATGTAACAAATAACTGATTCTGAGTATCCTTATGAAAACAGCAATAGTTGAAAATACTACAAAGTAATCATTTAATACTGAACAAGAATATTCAGGCAGCTGTGCATTTAGGATAACCAAAGATTGTTTTTCTGGAATACCTGCATTTTGTTTACTAATTGTTTCTGTATACATTTGACATGAGATAGTGTAATATTGATTATCCATGCAAAATTATATATAGATATATGGTTCCGTTCCCTTACTTGTTCAGAACAACAATACTAAACGAACAGCAGACAGAGCGGAAAGAATACATAAGACCCCTCGTTATTTTTTTATTGATTTATCTCTCCTGTTTTTGTAGAGGCCGAAAAGGTTGCCTTCTTGCTTGGTGTCAATGCTGGTGATTTGCTGAAGTCTTTGCTTAAACCAAAGATCAAGGTCGGAACTGAGATTGTCACACAAGGCCGTACCAAGGAACAGGTAGAATACTAAATAAAAGACTACCCCTATTTTGATATGAAAATATTGAAGTTAAGATCTCCTGTGAACCCAGTGGGCTATTTGGAACAAACTTGACAGAGATTGTCCTTTTTCAAAGCTGTACTTGCGGCAAGTTTCAAAAAGCTTCAATTCTTTAAGAGCATACAAATTTGTAAATATACAGAAAACATGTCTTGTTACAGCATAACAGTGGGACAACCCGAAATTCTGGGTCCTGTTTCTTTTGATTTACAGGAAAGAAAAAGAAATGGAAAAATGGAATATTCCATATTGCAAATATCTAGTATTAAGAAATAGAAAAAAGAATCATTAAAATATGCATCCTTCTTCAACACAACCATATAAAATAAGTAAGTATCTGTCCTCAATACAAGCAGGCCCAAGAAGTCAATCATCATATTGTCTATATGGGCAACTTTTTAAAAGTCTTTTGACAATTATCTTTATCTAATATTTATGTCAATATTATTTTCATGTATAATATAATACTACACTTATTTTTTACATAGGTCTTGTACTCCGTCAGTGCTATGGCCAAGTCTCTCTATGATCGTATGTTCAAATGGCTAGTAATGAGAGTCAATCAGACCCTTGATACCAAGAACAAGAGAAACTATTTCATCGGTGTACTGGATATTGCTGGTTTCGAAATCTTTAACGTAAGCAACAATTTTTTACCATACTTTCATAGCAAATGAGTATATGTTTTTTGTCATTATTTTCATCAATACACAAGTTTAATGGAACTATGTCGCCTGCTTTAAAATCTTTTTATCGGTGTATCTTCATGTTATCCATTTTCACAATGACTTAAACGTTGCATGCGGAGATAAAGTTACCATATATGAATGAATCATCGTTATAATTACTTGATTAAATGCAACTTTATATTCAGTGATAAATGAAAAAGACCCCAAAAATTGGTTTCATATTCAGCAGCATAGAACAGATTTTTTCCTTAAAGTTATATAATATCGTTATGATTACTATATTTTAGCCTATAGTCTTGTCATATTGAGACATAATATACCATCTTTTCTTTCTATAGTTCAACACTTTTGAACAACTCTGCATCAATTATACCAACGAGAGGTTACAGCAATTCTTTAATCATCACATGTTCATTTTGGAACAAGAAGAATACAGAAAGGAAGGAATCCAGTGGGAGTTCATTGATTTTGGTATGGACTTGCAAGCCTGCATCGATTTGATCGAAAAGGTATTTTTTCCAGTATTTATAACATAGGATATCTTTTTTTTCATTTTCATTTACAATCCTGCGTCATATACTTTAAGAAAACTATTACCAGGTTTAAGTTATAACTGAAGCATTGTTTAAAAACATTAGGTGGGCAAAGTAGACTGCAAAATAATATTTTCCAGCCCCAAAACAGTCAAATGAACTTAATTAGGTACTTGGCTAGAATTCCTACCGATTACAATATATTCGAAGATTCAACAGCTGATGATGGAGTCGTACTTTATGAACTACAGTTTTTATTGATCCACTGAAGGCCAAAAATTCTAAATTTAGTATTCTGTTGTTAGAATGTTGATGGCTTGTAGTGGACAATAGAAATTAATAATATTACTATTTATACAAGTAAACATTAATGTTCCTACAACAACCTCGAAATTAAAGAGTATGGTTTTAAACATTTCTTCTTTCTCGGTTGTTATAGCTGCCTTCATTCCTATATTTGTAACAGAGAGCATGATTTTATGAAATTTATTTATTGGAGCTTAAAATGTATGTGTTTTTGCTGCTCAAGACCTATGCAATTTATGATATGCTATATGTACTTAAAGAGTGAAAATAAGCAATCATGCCTCACTTAAAATCATATAAAATTTGAATATCTGTCCATGTTACATGGAGAGGAACATGAAGTTTTCATCAAACAAGTTGTTCTGCAAGACTATCAAACAATGTTTGAGGCAATACACATGGGCCATATCTTGCAAAAAAGTAGTATTTACATATATTACATACAGTGGTTACCTTTTGGCGTGTGGAATATTATTTTAATATGTCCTGGATTTCTTTTCAGCCTATGGGTATCCTTTCCATTCTAGAAGAGGAATGCATGTTCCCTAAAGCAGATGACAAGTCTTTTAAGGACAAACTCTTTGCCAACCACTTGGGTAAATCACCAAATTTTGGTAAACCAGGAGCAGCATCAAAGGGCAAGGGACAATCCGACTTTGAGCTTCACCATTATGCTGGAATTGTGAGTATTTGGTGACGACTTACCGTTTTGTTTCTAGATGAAATAAGCACACTGAAAAAAATCACACTCCAACGAATGGATCGAGTACCAATACCATCCGGAAAACAATTATTATGTTTTTTTCGATCCAATGTTTGATATTTGAATCATAAATCAGATTTTACTTTTTTCTGTAGATAGTATAACTGCTTTTCTGGTTTTCATATACCGATTGTCAATTAAATTGCGAATTATTGTCTCCAGTATTCATTTCCACTAAATGCAAAATGTGTCCTATATTTGGTTCGATATGAGTATCTCTTTAATATTATGCAGGTACCATACAGTACCGTTGGTTGGCTTGACAAGAACAAGGATCCCATCAACGAGACTGTTGTAGAACTGCTCGGTCATTCCAAGGAACATCTTGTACAACATCTCTTTGCTCCACCTCAAGCTTCTGCTGGTAATTATAAATGATATTCACACCGCTAATATCCTTCTTTTAATTTTGGTTCAGTCTTCATGCGACTTTAATTCGTCCTGCTACGGTTATTAATTTGTATAGTATGATATATAGAAAATAATTGCATGACTTCATCATGATTTTTTGGAAAATATATGCACTAAGGAAACTAATATAGACTTTCTCCCTAGCTTTTTATTTCTCTGCAATCTAGTTATATGATTTTTCTTTCGGACTACATATTGCAATAGTGGTGATTTATGGTATGGATTTCAATTTCAGAGTCTGGAGGAACACATAAAAAGAAGAAGTCCAGTGCTTTCCAGACTATCTCAGCTGTGCACAGAGTACGTATGTTACTTCCGTGTTGCTTAAATCAAGTATCAGCTATTCATGCCAGGAAAGTTTCCCTCGAACTATTTTCAAATACATGATTTAACAAGCTCCAACTAAATTTCAGTGAAGGTCTGGTGTATTTATCATAGCAATGTCCACCTAGAGTTTTAAAATGTTGGAAATATTGATTTTTTTATCCTGCAGATGTAACTTCAAATTATAGTTGTCTTAAATCAACTCGTAGAGTTCACAAGGACCTTTATCATTTCTTTTCTTTGTGTATTGATCACAGGAATCTCTGAACAAGCTGATGAAGAACTTGTACAGCACCCATCCTCACTTCGTTAGGTGCATCATTCCCAACGAGAATAAACAGCCAGGTGTTATTGATGCCCATCTTGTGCTCAACCAGCTCCAGTGTAACGGTGTATTGGAAGGAATTCGTATTTGCCGTAAAGGATTCCCTAACAGAATCATCTATTCCGAGTTTAAACAGAGGTAATATGCCTGAACTTGATCGTTTGTTATAGTAAAACATGCAAAACTGAAAAATTCCTTTGCTGAATTTCTTCAGATGAAAGAGTTTAAATACTACTTTGATCATCTCGAAACAAGATGAGCAACTCAATAAAACGATACAATTACAGGGGTTTTGCCTACGGAGCATGATAAGGTATAAGCAAAATCAATTTTCTCCAAAGAAGTATGCACAGATAATTGCTTGGCATTCGAGAAACTCTTTTCACTTAGTGAAAAGTGATTTCATTCTTTCCAAATCAAAAGGAACCAATCTCTGCCCTGGGTTTTGATGCAAGTAACATGGAAATGAAATTGTCACTCCATTGACCAGTTTGACACAAATGTTGGTGACAGTGACGCAGATTATGTTTCTTTGATATGCATGATTTACTCACTAACTTAGTATGCATGTTACTGATTTACTACGCTATTTTCACTATGAAAACATGTAGAAGAAATATTTTTGTACCGATATGAAATACATACAGTTTTATTTTCTTACAGATACTCCATCTTGGCTCCAAATGCTATTCCACAAGGTTTCACAGATGGCAAACAAGTGACAGAGAAAGTTTTGCTTGCCCTTCAGCTTGATCCAGCAGAATACAGGCTAGGAACAACAAAGGTTTTCTTCAAGGCTGGAGTACTGGGTATGCTGGAAGACATGCGTGATGAACGTCTTTCAAAGATTATCTCCATGTTCCAGGCCCACATCAGAGGTTACCTCATTAGGAAGGCATACAAGAAACTCCAAGACCAGAGGTACATAAATATCTTCACATCAGTTACATTTAACATTTTAAAATTCTACGAGCAATGACACCGATGATAAGGTTTTGTTTCATATGTAACTATTCAACACACATCTACAAGGTCTGGATATTAAGATAACATTCTTAATTTATATTGAACTACCATTTCAACTTTCGAAACTTTACAGATTATTTATATCTCACTGAAAGAGCTTTTTTAAAGTTTTTATCCATAGTATGAATTTCAAAATTCTTACTTACAGAGTTGGTCTGTCTGTCATCCAGCGTAACATCAGAAAATGGCTGGTGCTGAGAAACTGGCAATGGTGGAAACTTTACATCAAGGTCAAGCCACTGTTGAGCATCGCCAGAGCTGAAGAAGAAATGAAAAAGAAAATAGAAGAAATGGAGAAACTAAGGGAAGACTTGGCTAAATGTGAACGTCTAAAGAAAGAACTTGAGGTTCAAAATGTTACCCTACTTGAACAGAAGAATGACTTGTATCTGCAATTGCAAACTGAGCAAGATGCTGTGGCTGATTTGGAAGAACGAGTAGAAAAACTCGTTACACAAAAAGCTGACTTTGAGAACCAGATAAAGGAAATGGAAGAACGTCTTCTTGACGAGGAGGATGCTGCAGCCGAACTTGAAGCTATCAAAAGAAAGATGGAGGGAGAAAATGAAGAACTCAAAAAGGACATTGAAGATCTTGAAAACTCTCTTGCAAAGGTAATAACAGATAAATTTTGCAAAAATGCTTTAAACAATGAGTATGTTTTAATTATGTATCTATACCACTCTCATATTCACTACTTATTACTTGGTTTAGTTCGTGCATTTTCTACCAGATTGTTGGAATTCTAATGAGTACAACGTGTGGACCATGCTTGTTCATTTGTTTCTTTATATTCATGCAGAGTCGTCTAAAAGACAAAAAAAACCTTTCAGTTTCACCCTCAGACAAATAACGTGTATACGTTCACCCAGGAATCAGTTCAGTGAGAGCTTGGATCTAATCTATCCCTGTTAGCTTGAGATTAAAGATACCACTTAAAAAACACAGTTTGCTTCATATTTGGACATTTTCCTAACCAAGGGAGATTCCTACATTCCAAGATTCATGACAGAAGGGATATTACCCTGCTAAAGCTTTGGGTCTCACTCCTGTTTATGAAGTTCAGCATAACCCTACACTGTCTCGGGCGAGTCTTTGTTTTACCGAATGAATGATTGCTCGGTATCTATAGAGTGAATCTCGCCACGACAGATCTAAAACTGATAACTTTGCCTATAACGTAAACAGATTTGAAATTGAAACATTTCAGACACTTCGATAGCGATTATCTAGTCTTCCAATCCTTACATCAAAAATCTTGTTTTATAGGCTGAACAAGAGAAGACGACAAAAGACAATCAGATCAAAACCCTTCAAGATGAAATGGCCCAACAAGATGACATCATTGCCAAGCTTAACAGAGATAAGAAGGGAATGGACGAAGATCACAAGAGGACTCTGGAAAATCTACAGAAAGAGGAAGACAAAGTGAACCACCTGACAAAACTCAAACAGAAACTCGAATCCACCCTTGATGAGGTAAGAAATCTATGTCCAGATAATTCAAACTCTATGTTAATACATATATCATTTCTGTTCGAGTAACAAATATTTGTTTAGTTAGGTATGTTTAAATCGTAGAGCTAACATCATTCAAAAGTGAAAATGAGGATTTCTATTACAATATTTTAAAGTGTCCAAATTTAGGCAGTAAGAATATATGAACAGTTCTAATTTCAAGTTTTTATTCTATCATTTTCAAGCTTGAAGATAACTTAGAGCGTGAGAAGAAAGTCCGAGGTGATGTAGAAAAGGCCAAACGAAAGGTAGAACAAGATCTGAAAGCAACACAGGAAGCTGTTGAAGACCTTGAACGTATCAAGAGAGGATTGGAAGATGCCAATAGGAAGTAAGTACAACTTTCTATGGACGATTGTTATATTGTGTGACTAAAAGTTACGATTGCTGATCATGAAGCAAGGGGACGGGGAATAACTTTACCATATACCAAGAATATTGCGTCTTATTAACATTATATTCGATGTAGTTAATTCTACTTGGTTGTTTAATTTATGTCTTGCCTACTTGTTCAAAATTTGATCTGGTTCAATGAATTAATGAAGTTTTCAATATTTTTAAGTGGGGATAATTGTTGTGAACTAGTTTGTAACTAAATATGTCATCCTGTTGAAATAAAGGATATTATTATTATTATTATTATTATTATCATAAGTTGAA